>JAPMLY010001171.1:0-15761 GCA_026401115.1 Tetraselmis chui
CTAGACGAGCGTTAATGAGCGCCATTTGCTCGAGGACTCGCGCCATTTGCTCGTGTCAGGAGCAGGGGCTAGCGAATTCTGCTGAGAGAAGGGATCAGGGGAGTCAGAAGGCGTATCATGAGGGAAGTCGGCCGAGCGAGTGTTAGGCGCCATCGCGGCAGACGAAAGAACGAACAGGACGACAGGCGGCGGTAAGAACCGCTAGCCGGACTTGTGCCTTACTGTGGTTCCAAAGAGACGGCATGATGCCCGCCGACCCCTCGGCATGATGTAGCCCCGGGGTGTCTCAAAATACCTTTTCTGTATCCTCCACCGAGTGTGGGGCACAAGTCGAGGCCACGGCTAGATCAGGTGTAGCGCTGCGCTGGCGGCTGAGTCGCTAAGTAAATATAAATATACAAGTAAGCTAGGGCTGTCGTGCACCATGTGTATGCGTATTCACCCGATAGTAGAATAGCCATGCCGACACAGAATCCATAGGGACGCGGTGGCCCTCTGGGAGTTGCACGTCACTGTCGGGCGTTGCCGACACGACGCTCGTGTGGAAGCGCAACTCCCGACAATGCTGTGCAGTTTGCTACAATTTTTCCCACACGATCTCTGTCACCTCCACCGTAAACGGAGGGCGAAGAGTGACAATGTCACCGGTGTCTATCATTCGAACCCAACTGAAGTTCCATCGCCTCTTATGCTGCTCCACGCGAGCATGCGATCGCTCCGCGCGAGTCCGGCAGTTTCATTTTCGGGACCTTCGATGGATCACAGTGCTTATCGTGAAACGAGACAAGTGAATACCTTCCATTTGGGTGGTGACATGCTGCACTCGACGTTTGCGGTGGATCTGACCGTTGTTTTCCTCCACCACCGTGGCTTAGCGTCGCAAAATACCGCCACGAAGATCGACAATGATGTTCTTGAAGGTCACTATCGCGGCTGTCCGTCCAACTTGTGTGATTTGCGACTTGCCACGCCTTAAAGCATCTCAGTCATATCCGGTACCAAAACGTTTTCGTCGACAGTCGCCACTCCTTCCCAATCGGTTGACTTGCCACATTGACGACAATAACCTGCGGCGGTAGGTTGGTTGGCGGCCGTGGCTAAAAGACACAATACGCAGTTTTCACGCCATGGCCTTTTCCCTCAGGGCGCAACCGCGCTCGGCGCCTTTTCGAGTTGCGCGCCGTCGCGATAACCCTTATCACACCGCATGATGAACTTCAATTGATTGTTGATGTCCGAATGGGGGAGGGGTTAATCGAATACATGGATCGAATCGCTGTCCGCCTCTAAAGATTATTTGTACGAAAATTGTACCCGAAACCCTCCATGCATGGATCCTGAGGACCTCCGCCACCAAACGGTGCCGCTCGTGTGCCTGCGACTCACCTCCGGCATGCCTCGCGTCCTGCCTCTCCCCCAAAGCATGCTCGACATAAACATAGTTGGTGTCGCCCAACGAGCGCCCGCCCCTAGCGATGCTTCCCGGCTGTCCGGCGCCATCTCCAACGCCCGCCTTCCGCCGTTGATCTGTCAATACCCTCGTCGCCGACAAGAACTAGTGAAATAACGGTTTTGCTTCCTAATATACAGGAGAGTATTCGAGGGGTATATGGTCTTACAAGTAATACCGGATGGCCCGAGCGGGAGATCTTGGCGTTGGCGTATATACAAAATTATACTTTTTCGCCACGCACACGGCACAATGCCTCGTGCTTACCCAAACCCGGCAGCATCCGCATCCACTCTACGAGCTAGCGCAATCATTTTGCACACTCAGCCGATAACCCTCATGATAAAACGTCCGTACCCGGCACCTTTGTGATTCGGAGCACGACCCCATTAAATGCGCCCCCCGACATCTTCCATTGTCGCTACCCACCACCGTCGGGCTGCCTTAGGCGTTGTGCTAAGGGTTGTCGCGAAAACATATCGCCCGTGTAGGCGTCCCTCTTGGCAGCGTAAACCACAAAGGGGGTACGGGCAGTGGTTTTGCTGATTAGCCAGTGCTGAAAACAACTAGCAACCGACCATGGACATAAAAAGATTTGGCGCGGAGGCAAGAGCGACGATATGTTGGTAGTCGCGGATGTGGTTTTTTCCCCCCAATATCGCGAAGGGTAAAGAAGCCTAAGCTAAGAGGAAAGCTTCGACTTGAGGGGTGGCTACTATGTCGGACGAGGGGTGCGTGGATCATGACTGGGCCGTCGACGATTTGAGCAAGGGGCTATTTTCGCATGCCTTTCCCCCCAAGTCCGGCTTGACCATAATTGCAGAGGCGCATAGGTCAAGTAGGCCCGACTCAACCATCACGGGCTGACCAACTGGGTTGATCAACGCGCCCTCGAGCGGCGGAAGCGGGCCGCACATCGTGGAGATGGCGACGTTAGTATTCATAATATATAGCTATAGATAAATATGTAGATATCAATATAGATATCAGTAATAATTTAATATATTGTCAATATACATCATAAATGATATATATCAATTGTAGCTAAAGATAACGTCATGAATGATTTTTACAATGTTGGTAATGTAAACGGAGTGGGATGGATAAGGAGACCCCGTGGCGTAAAACCGGAACCCTACGTCCTAGGTGGCAGTATTGTTTACCCCATGACACAGAAACCGATTAACCGGCACTTGAAAGAAATTTTACTTTAATTTCAAACGTCTTCGGCCCCCTTAGTCAGCCATGCCACGGAGGCGCTTTCTCGGTTTAATCGATTAATTTTCGAGCTATATATTTGGGTTCTTGCCATACCAAACAATAAGAGCATCATTGTGACCCTTACCACCATCCTCACATAATTCGAGACCTGCACAACTGTCGCCGAAGCAACACCCCCTTTTCACCCACCCTCGAATTTGATTGTGGCCCCAATTTGTTCCATGACGCCTCTTGTCGCGCCATGATCAAATCCCCATGCTACATCGGCCGATTCACAGCCCCATACGCTCAACACTAGCTTGCTAAAATGGAACGTGTATGGGGCATATTGGCCGCCTCCGCTACCGTCACGATGCCACACATCTACGCCCCATCCGCCTACTAGGCACCGACCATGGGCAATGCCGATATGTACCTAGATGACAACATTTGGTACGCCTTAAGCGAGCAGCCAATTAATCGGTACTTAATTGAGGGCTCACACGGCAAACTGAATTGAGGTACTTAATTTGGCCACTGACAGAATATTCTCTTCTCAACCCCCGAAGGAGGAGGGACGAATGGGCTAGGTGGCGAGGTGCGCCGGGAGGAACAACTACTACCTCGGGAGGGAAACGTATCCTACCGTCACTAAAGACAGTAAAACGATCCACAGTACTACTAAAGTACTACAAAAACCATATAACAAGGGGATGGGTCGGTAGCTCGAATGAGCAACGCCGATCGTCTTCGCTCTGGGCTTGGCCTCCCATTGAGCGCAAGACTGGTGAACAGGGCCGCTGAACAGCGCGCACCATTCACCTCTCCCCACCCGAGCCTAGCTCTAACTGGTCAGTGGATCCGTAGCGACACCAGACGGTACACACTCAAAGGCGCAGCTTCCAGGGATTTGAATTTCATCCCCCCGACAGCTACCGCGCCATCCGATTCAAAAACCACATCGGTACCCGTCAAAGTACTACAGAACCCTTGCGCTACACATCGCTTACAAAAACCCTACTACCCGGCGGCCGGCGCACTCCAACGCGCCCCTCCGAGCGTCCGGACGTCCCTGTCCGCCGCCAACATCCACCAAACCCAGGTCCCATCAGACCTGCTTGCGTGCAGCCAACACGCGCACTACTCCTCTCAACTACCTCGACGAGCTACACCTCCTCAAACTACCTCCATTCCTCTCTCGACACCCTGCTCGACTGCTATGTCTTCATCACTCAACCCCCCCCCCCCCCCACCTACAAGCAGGCGCTGGTGTGGGATCCCCCGCAACATGGCCGCTTCACGGACATACACCATCCCAGGAACACACTCGCGGGCCACCCGCTGACCCCTTTCCTCTCCACCACCCAACTTCCCCACCCCCAACAGATACTAGGCACAGCCTCGGATCCTCTACCGCTCCGTCGGGGACTCCAGACCCCCCTAGTCCTTTCCGTCCCACAGTCAACCGCGAGGCTTGGAATAGCCGACGACCTCTCCACCAGAATGATCGACACACTCCTTCTCACAGGCCAGTACTCCAACACCCCCCCTCACCTTGCCCGCTTCTGGCTCCATGGCATCTTCATGCCAGACCAGTCACAACCCGACCCGATCGCGTCCGCCTGCTCGACGGCCCGCCGCTGGCTCCTCGAATGCGTCAACGGCCTCACCGACCTCCCCAACCGAATTAAAAATATAGTCGGCCGGGAACTCGCCCACCAGACGAGCTGGTCTGCGAACTACTCTCGCACCCCTCACCCCACTGCAACCAAATGCGACGATGCCACCCCTCTCCCCGACGAGCTGCGCTCAGGCTTTCAAGAGATCGGCCTAGCTATCCCCACCTCCTGTACAACGGTCGGTCTCCTGTACCAGCTCACTTCACACCAGCGTGAACTCAGCTTGGCCGGTCCCGTACCTCCCTCCACGACCTTCTCTCCTTCGATCCTGAGCATTCTAAAACAGCAGAAAATTCGCTTCCTCCGCGATGCCACAGCTCCTGCAGTCCCAGGTCGTCGCGTGAAAATCCGATCCCCCCTGTTCTCCGGTATCACCGGCCCAGAAATGATCGCTCTCCTACAGGACCTCCTTACCTGCGACCTCGCCTCTGCTCTCACCTCGACTGGTTCAGCCCCCTCGACCCACCCCCAATGCAGACTCGAAGACCTCCCGGAACATGCCCAGTTCGTCCTCCAGTTCGCAGACGCCATCCAACCGCTGGACACACCGACCCCGATCGAGGCCGACCCCTCCTCATTCTGGGTAAATATCCTCCACCTCTCCGAGAACCCCATCCATTCACAATCCGGCCCTGTATCCATTCCAATCCTTTCATATTCACCCCGTGACCATGTACCCCCTGATAACCACCTTCACAACATCACCATCACACCCCCCCGTCTCCGGCCTTGTCCCCGGACTATCCTGGACCGACACCTGCCTCACCACTGTCCTCATCCAATCCCGCCACTCCCTCTCCCTCCCCTGCATCCAACCCAACGGCACTATTCCCCCCTCTCATTGGCTACACACCCTCCTATCCCAGACTGCCAACGAATACCTCACTCACACCACCCCCACAAACACCCCCCCCACCCAACTCCCCCCCCACCCCTCCCAATACACATCACTGAGAAAATTCCCCGATGGCTCATACTTTCGGTCACACCCCTCCACCTCCCCAAACATCACCACAAGCATACAAATTTCCCTAAGCCCCGACATGTACTGCATCGTCATCTCCACCAACGGCACCATCACCATCCCTCTAAACCACACGTACACACACAGAGGGGCCCTCACCCACTCCACTTGCACCCTCAACATCACCCCCCACCACTACTCCGCCTTCGGAAAAGCCCGCCTCTCAGACCCCATCTTCACCACCTCCCCCTCCCCCCACCCCCTCACAATCACAAAAAGGTTCACCCTCCACCGCAACACCCCCGCCCTCCTCCTTCAATGGTTCCATCACCTCACCGATAACCACATCCCCAATCAATGGCACCTGGAACCCTCTACCTTCCACCAGCAGGACACCGAGGACACCCCCCTCGACCTCTCTTCCCTCCCGGACATCCAACTCTCCAACACCCCGGCCCCCTCATCCCACGACACATGGCCCCCTCCCCAACCCACAGCCTCACAACCCACCTCCACCTCCTCCTACCACGCTCATCCCTCCCCACACCCTCCAACCCCCCCCTCGCTCCCACAGCCCGCCATTAACCCTTCCCCTCTCCACACCATCACAGAAGACTCCTCCGAACCTATGGACTCCTCCACCTCACCACCCCACCCTCCCCCCCACAAACACCCCCCCCCTCTTCCCCAACCCCCCACCAACCACTCATAACCTCACCCCACCCCCTACCCTTCCCCCAAACCCTACCTTCCACCCCTCAGCACCGCCCCCATCCGCAGCCTCCCCCCCCCGCCCACGCCCCCCCACTGACCATTCCCTTAAGCCCGCCTCCCCCGCAGGAGTTACCAAACCCTCCAGACCCTCCCACAAGCACCGCTCCCCATCCCCCTCAGCTCGCGCACCCCCGCACCACTCCCTCCCACCTCACCCTACCCCTCCTTCCCTTCACCCTCCTCTCGACCCCACTCCCCTCTCAACAGACGACACCCCCCCACCCTCTGCCGCCACAGCCCACCCCCCCCTTCCTCCCGGCTCCCCTGACGACGAAGAACTCGACCTCGAAGGCTACTCCGACCTGGAAGACAACGCGGAGACCACTGACAACCCAATGGCCAACACCGCCTCCCCCAGGGCCAGCCACCCCCACATGTCACCCCCGGCCGAACATGCCGACTATCATCATTAGGTCCCCTCCGGAAAATACTGAGGTTAGACCCCACACCCCCCCCCCCCCCGGACTCCCACCCGGATGCCCAAACTCACACTGTAAACACCATTCCTCGCTTCACTCTCCCGGCCCACTTTAATCCCCACACCTGTTGCACAACAATGCACAACTTTCTCTTCGACTTAAACCTTGATTCCGGCCTTCCCACCCCTATCGGCTACTTGGACACCTCCGCTGCCCTTTCCTTCCAATGGGGCCAATACCAGGACCTCTCTAACCTCTACTGCCTCGCTTCCGCAATTACCAAACTCCACACAACTTCCAACTCCGCATACACAGTTATTACTAATAATGAAGTCGATAATTACCACTACAACTCCCTCTTCCCCAGCCACTGGACCAACCTCGCCAACCGTGGCTCCCCCCCACACCCGGGAACGCCTAACCACTCCCTCCTAGTCATGACATGGCAAAACTCGCACTTCGGCCTTCTACACCTAACACACTCCTCTGCCACCTGGATAGACTCCCTACATCACTCCCCCCCCCCCCCGACCTCCTCGCCCGTTCTCTCAAACTCCTCTCTAACTGGAACTCCTCCCCCCCCCCTCCCGTCGGCGACCTCCACCACCTCAACCCACCTCGCCAAAACGACTCCGACAGAGCATGGTCGTGCGGCACTCACGTCCTCTTACACACATACTTCATAGCCACTGCCCCCCCTGACCAAAACTATACTCCCCCCTCCTTCGACCCCCAGTCCTCCGTTTACTCCCTACACACTCTGCTCTGGCACCATACCTTCCGCGCTGCCCCCCTCCCACAGGGACGTCAACACCTCTTAGACGCTCTACGACCTCCTACCCCAACCTCACCCTCTCAACTCCCTCCCCATACTCATCCCACTTCCCCCCAACCCTCTCTCCCCCCCGCCTGCTTCGACACCCCACCCAAGCAACTACTCATCGCGAACCCCCCCCACGTCTCCCCCACCCTCCCACCTCCCTTTCCACCCCGCCTCTCGCCTCATCCACCACCTCTCCCCTACCCTTCCCCACTCCGCCCACCCACACGACCCCAACCCGACGACAACCCCTCGGACGCCCCCCCTAGCGCTACCCCCCCCGTCCCCTCCCCTACCCTGCCACACCACACCTCCCAACCCCTACACCTCATCACCCTAAACACCCGAGGCCTGCACACCTCCATCATGGACGTTGAACACCTCGCTACCTCCCACTACCCAGACGTCTTAATCCTCACTGAAACCCAACACGACACCCACAAATCCCGCTGGCGCACGGCCCTCCCACAATACCACCTCAAAAGCTCCCGACCCTGCTACTCAAATGTACCCCTACCCAACGCATGAGTCCTCTTCGCGGTCAGAAGGACCTCATTCCAATCTTCCACAGTACTAACCCCGCCCTCCCACCTCATCCCCCATATAGCCGGATTAAAAATCGTCCCCCACTCAGGCAACCCCTACCTCCTCATCGGAACGTATATGCCCCAACTCCACGCCCCCCACCTTACCCGCCTCTACGCCGAAGTCGCGGCTTGGGGCCTCCGACTAGCGGACGACCACCCCCAACACCGCACCCTCTGGGGAGGAGACTTCCAATCCACCACCCACACAGGTACATGACACCCTACTCTCACCTCCCTACTCACATCCCACCTACACCCCCTCCACGACCCCATTCCTACCTTCCCCCGAAGTGGGGGCTGCCTCGACCATTGGCTCACCACCCCTCCTTCGCCCACTACCCTCCCACCGTCCTCATGCTCGATATACCCCTCTCCCTCCCACTTCACCGACCACTCTGCTATCCACCTTGTCATTCCCGCTCCTTTCTCACTAATAGCACACCCCCCCCCCTACCCACACCCAACCCAACACACACCACACGACGCGCAAACTCACATTTCGCCTCCCACTCACACCTGACCATATCACATCATACCAATCCAGCACCCCAGACCTCATCAACCAAACGGCAACCCTCCACGCTGAAATACTCAACACCCCACACACCTCGGCCACCCCGGACACCCTCGACACCCTAGCCTCACAATTCACCACACTCCTCTCCCGCCACATGGACCACGCAGCCACAATCTGGCCCCTCCTCCCCGCCAAAAAACCACGCCTAACCCAGGACACCTACACCCCCACTTGGCTCACAAAAAAAACACGCACTCAAATACTTACTCTCCGCAAATGCAGCAAACACAAAGGCCCTCTCCACGTCGCCCAAACCCTATTAAACACAACCGAATATCTCTCCCCTGACGCCATCACACAACAATGCCAAGCACGCATCCGCCGCCTACTTCACACCACCACCACGGATAGGATTAATAAAATAACAACTCGAGCCAACAAAGCCTATGACACCTGCCCCAAACTATCTCACCGCCGGTTAAAAATTAAGAGTGGCCTCCTACCCCCCGCCGGCACCACCTCCACCCTCCACCGCATTACCAAACCCGATAACACTATCGCATCCTCCCCCTCAGCCGTCATTGATGCGGTGCACACTCACTTCGCTAAAGAACTCAACCGCGCCACCCCCCCCGAACTCCCTACCCCCCCATGGGAACTCCCTGACAACCCCGACAACTTTACCATCGAACCCCGCGGAGACCCCTTTCTCACCCTAGCCGACATGATTACCCGCGACACCTTCGATAAAACCATCAACTCCCTAGGCACCGGCAAAGCCCCCGGCCCCGACGGTATCCCCAATGAAATAATTAAATTCCTGCCCCCGGCTACCCGCTCTGCCCTCTTCTCTCTCCTCTCCCTCCTCGCCCATAAATCCTACACCCCTCCTGACTGGTGCCACAGCACAACTTGCCTCCTACATAAAAAAGACGACCCTTCCCTCCTCGATAACTACCGCCCTATCGCCCTCATGAACAACCTCCTTAAACTATGGACAGCACTAATCAAAGATGCAGGCTCGAAGTACGCCGAAACCCATGGCATTCTCAGCGACCAACAGGATGGCTTCCGACAACACCGCAGCATCCACGACGCCCTATCCTCCCTCATTACGACGATGGAAGATGCGAAACTCCACAGCAAAGACATCTACGTCATGTACGCGGACTTCAAAGGTGCCTTTAACGCCGCGGACCACCACATCATGTTCAAACACATGCGTCAACTCGGTATGCCCCCCACCTTTGTCGACACATGCGAACACCTCTACGGGGTCTCTACCACAGAATATATTACTCCACATGGCCCCACCCCTTCCATCGAAATTGAAATTGAAATTGAAATTGTTCACAACATGTCCCGGCAAACTGGACCGAGTGTCGTCTCACGGGCCACTCTACTTCGCCATACAGGACTTATTAGCAAGTTGGGCCCGGGTCTCTCCGACCAGGTTCATTTCTTATCGGCACACCTATCTGCAATGTGTATCTCGACGTTCCTCGGGAGTTATATAACTGTAAGCAACCGCAGTAATTGCCACAGTCCCCCCACCTAAGCAGTAACAGCGTAATAATTTTGTAATCAAGAAAAAACAGATCTAAAAATAAATCCACTTGTCTAGAAATGCAAAACTAAACTGCTGCTCGACCTTCACGATGCACGGCCCGCTCCCGCCGAACCGGGGTGTCGACCGGCCTAGGCCGGTCGGCGTTCGGGAGGGACGACGGGCCAGCCTAATCTAGCTCCCGCGTGACTTCGGTCTTGCCGAAGGTAGGAGGGGAAAGGCTGGCAAAAAACCCCTCCTCGCGTGGTCGCTCGTCGATCCCGCCGCTCCATCCCGTAAACCCCGCCCCAAGGTCTTGCCGCGTCCACCGACGCGGCGGTCCTCCGTGTCGAGGTCCCCCATCACCTCGAGGGCAGGTGGGGGGGACCGAGACGCACAGACATAGAAAAAACTAGCGCTCCTGCCTCCGCGCCTGAATTTTCCCCGCTCATTTCCCCGGTTTTTTCGCTGTCTGGTACCCGGGTACCTGTCGGTTTTCCGGCCTGTGGCCGTACCCTCCCCCCTCTGATCGCGCGTCCACCGAGCAGCCTGTTCTTGAGCGGGGGCCTCCGCGCTCACCCGGGCCCACGCTCAAGGACTCCTAGGAGTATTAAGGTCTGTCGGGGTAGTGGGTGTCGAAGAGGGGGGGGGGGCAGGTCACCATAGCCGGATCCGGCGGGCCGCGGGCGCCCGGAATTAAGCAAAACCCTCCGTGCCGGGTTTTCCGGCGGCGCCGACCCAAAGGGTCGTCGCCGCCAGATCGTGTCGCTCCTCCCGTCGCGACTGTCCTCCTTGCCGTCCCAGCTGACTCCTCCCCCCGGGAGATGACGCTGGACGACGTAGCGGCGCGCTAGTGAGCGCCCTACCCTGGTGCTGCTCCCCAACTTGCGTGACGCCGGGTACGGACATTATTTTAGTGTCCAAAAAAGCCCTCCGTACAGGGCTTTTCGGCGGCGGCTGATCCTGAGGATCGCCGCTGCCTCCTGTAGCCGCTCCTCCGCCTGCGACTAGCCACCGTCCTGTGCCATGTCTCGCCTCACCTCTCGGTAAGGTTCGACCGGCACAGGGCTGGTCGATAGCTAGCGAGCGCCCTTTCCTGGCGCTGCTTCCCGGCTGGCCACCACCAGCTCCAACACCCGCCTCCCACCGCTGATCCGGCCGTACCCTCCTCGCCATCAAACGCTGCCGTAGTACAGGTCCCACTCCTAAAAGTAAGGTTGTATCTAGGAGTATCTGTGCGCGAAAAAACATATCGGACGGGCCGAGCGGGAGATCTTGGCGCCGGTAGTGCACAGAAATTATTTTTTCAAAAGCCCTCTGTACAGGGCTTTCCCGACAGCTGCTGATCCCACGGATCGAGCTGTCGGCCCTCTTAGCCCCCTACCGTGCCAGGCCTGGCACGGCTACGGGGTTTCCAGCGCCCACCACGGGGAGGTGAGGGGATGCCGACGGGCCTGCGAGCGCACCCCCCTCCGGGGCCGCCGCCGCTGCGCCGCCGGCGGGCGCCCTTCCATCGACATTAATCGCGGAACCCTCCAGGGCGACACCCTCTCCCCCTTCCTATTCACCCTCTTCCTGGAACCTTTCCTTCGCTGGCTCACGGTGGGAAGCCGGGGCTATCGCCCAGGCCCCCCCGCCACTAATGCTGACCCCACAGAACCCACAGCCACCTACCCGGGACACGGCTTCGCGGACGACCTCAGCCTCGCCACGGACTCGACCCCCAACATGACCATCCAGCTAAAAAAACTCTCCCTCTTCAGCGCCTACACCGGCATGATGGTCAACATCCGCAAATGCTGCATCACCGGCGCCCTCTGGCGTACAGGCAACGCCCTCACCCGCGCCAACACTACCCTCCTCGCATCCCGCCTGCAATCACAGTTCATCTCCCTAAACTCCGCACCGGCCCCCATCCCCTCCATCGGCCCCAAAGACACATACCGAGTCCTAGGGGTAGAACTGAACACCTCCCTCAACTTCACCAAACATTGGCAAGAACTCAAACGTACCACTACATCCCTCATCACCGCCCTTTAACAACTCAGGATATAGAGGCCACATGGCCCGGGCACACATACGCACCCTATCCACAACGTACTCCCACTGGCCCTCTGAATCCATCATGACAACCTGTCACACTCCACCCACACTAAAGTGCTTAGTCCGCGCTCAACGAGATGCGGGCACCCTATTCCACAACATCCCCCCACTCTCCCTCACCAACCCTATCGCGTCCACAATCCGTGCCCACTTCACCACTCAAGACAACACCCTCCTCGCCTCACTCCGTGACAAAGCCACACACATCACCGACCCTCACACATATAAACAAGCTTACTGCGATTTCTCTCCCCGCAAAACACACGCCTCCCTACTCCCCCGCCTCACCCCCCTCTGGAAAAATAACATCACCACGTGGCCACAAGTCCTCCTCAGAGCCACCTCATCCTCCTTCATCCTCAAATCATGTAAATCCATCACCACACTCACGGGGTCCACCACCCCACTCTCAGTTCCCATCCGCCTCCTCGCCGCAATCCTCACCGAACCCCTCGATACTATCCACAACCGCCTCCCCATCACGAACCTACATACCAACCAGGCTTCCCCCCCCACCACTATACATCCCTCGTGGATTCCCCTCCTCTCCCCTCACCTCCCCCGCTCCACCCACACCCTCCAATCCGGCATCTACACCCCCCGCGCCAATCACCCCACCCCCATAGCACCCATCACACACCTAGACACAGAATACCTCACCCCCTCCGACCACCACTACCCCCCCTGCGACGTAACACGCATCATTTCCAAACACAAAGACACAGAATACGGCCAAACACAATACATGGTTGAATGGGCCCCGGAACACCTCACGGAATGGGACATTCAGCTACAACTCGACGACGGCTTCCGCCTCATCTCCTCCACTCCCACATCGGTATGCCTCCCCTCCCCCTCCCCCTCTGCCTGCTCCATCTGCCACGAACCCCTGCACACAGAACCCTCCTCCACCTGCTGCACATGCCCGCACTTTGCCATACACTCCCAGTGTCGCCCAGCTCAGGGCCCCGTCACATGGCAGTGCGAATGGTGCGCTCGCGGCCAACACCACGACCTCACCCACCTCTACGAAGTGCAGTGGGCCCCATGCCTACAACTCCACGACACCATCAGTGAGACCCCCTCCGGCCCCACCGCCCTCACCGCATTTAACTCCGGCTATGTCCCCTCCACCACACCCATTCTGCCAGACCCCGGACCCCCTCCATGGTCACACCCCCTCATCACATTCAACCATGACCCCATCAACCCCGACCTTGACATGCTACCTACCGGTAAATTCGCTATCCACGCACACCCTTCACTCCACGACACCACCATACTCTGCACTCCCAACGGCCGCGCGGTCACCACCCTTAACGGCCCCCGCGTCCGCCACCTCTACCAACTCTTCCGCCCCGACCTCTCTCATCTTACGTTTGAAGAGGAGGTCTACCACCTCCTCACCCGCCTGGGCTCCCGATCAGAGATCCACTCACCCACACCCGCCACCACCACTCGTAATAGATGGGCCACTAGAGAAGACCTCCTCACAGCTCTCCGTCACACATTCCGCATCCAGACAGAACTCTACTCCGACCCCCTCAATAAATCCCTTCACTCCCACACCTACCACTCCCTCTACCCCGAAGATATAGTCTTCTCATCTAGCGGCAGCAATGCCCCGCACACATGGCAAGGCACCAACATAGCCAACCCCGAATACGACCACGAATGCATGAGACGAGCCATGGAACACGCAATCACCAGCGCACACCTCACAGCCCCTCACACACCCAGCGCAACCATCCTCATCCTCCCCCGGTGGGAACACACGCCCTACCGCCACTCCAAATACATCAACTCCCCATACACCCACCACCTTTACACCCTCCCCAACGACGCAAACACATTCCTACCCCCCGACCAACACACCGGCAACCCCACCCCTACCCCATTCGGCACACGATGGATGGTAGACATATACCTCGTCGCTAACCCCCTCGCACTCTCCACCCTCCCATCACCCACAGCCATGACAGCACTCCACAACACTCTCGAATCTATATACGACACTCACCTCCCCAACCCTATCATCACCCCCCCTCCTCCACACCTCTTTGACACCTACTCACCCCACTCAGCAGGTATATACCACCGCCCCCCAAACCCAACTCACCCCCTCACATACCCCCTCCCGGACCGCGTACATCTAACGTACCCCCCCACCAGAGGCACCCCTGCTTGGAACTGGCAGGACTTTGTCTACACAGACGGCTCGAAAAAAGGCGGCTCGACCCCCCTCGGAGCAGCAGCTACCCACCCCGCCTCGGACACCAGAATCAAAATCCTGGTGACCTCTACCCCTCCCTCACATACAATAAATCGTGCTGAATTAGCTGGCATAGATATAGGCCTCCAACTTGGCCGCACCCACCTCCTCACAGACAGTGCGTGCTCCCTCCGCCTTATTCAAGGTTACTTAAACTGCCCTTCCGCTTACCGCCATAACATTCACCGCGACACCCTCTTATCTATCACACACACCCTTAAAACCCGATGCGAAGCAGGCATCCGTACACACCTCGGTAAAATAAAAGCCCACAACCACTCCATCGGCAACGACCTCGCAGACACCCTCGCCAACCAAGTAGCGGATGGCCACCCACCCGATACTACATACACCACCGGTTCAGAAGTCACGATAGGCCACTGGACATGGCCATACACCCTCATCCCACAAACCTTAGGGGACCCCACTCCCTACAGATACACCAACCTCAAATCCGACGCACACAAATACAGCACAATACACACACACACTCCTCTCTCGCAAACAACCAAACACGGAGCCCTCCTCGCCCGCGCCGCGTCGGACGGCGCCGACTTTTCTTACCACAAAAAACACTCAACTCTCACAAATATACAGTTCACACACAAACAGGAATTCATGTGGGGTGTCCACAACACCCGCCTACTTACTCACAACCCCACCCTGCGCTGCCCCCTATGTGGCCAATTCACTAGCAACGGCCACATGGCCGGTAACTGCCCCTCAATGTCTGGTCTAAGACAGGACCGTCACAACAGCGCTCTACAACTCCTACTCTCCCTACTGGAACGCCACAACGGAGGACGCTGGGAAACCATCACCGCAGACTTCGGTAACAAACCCATAAAATCGTTTGATACCCCCACCCCTGCCCTCACCCCACTCGACTGCCACCCTCCTCACCCCACCCACATGCCCACCCGCCTTGTTGCTGCTGACGAAGGTCTCTCGTATGACTCCCTAACCTCATGCCCCGCCGTCCTCCCCCCTGAGATTCTCCCCCCCTGCTTCGTCCCCCAGCACACAAACCTGACTTCATCCGCATCCTCGAACCCAGATTCGTTGGTCACTCCAACGGTCGCCGACGTTACGCATCCATAAAAAAGATTCAGATAGGAGAATGGAA
This sequence comes from Tetraselmis chui, assembly GCA_026401115.1. Taxonomy (NCBI): domain Eukaryota; kingdom Viridiplantae; phylum Chlorophyta; class Chlorodendrophyceae; order Chlorodendrales; family Chlorodendraceae; genus Tetraselmis; species Tetraselmis chui. Next base: position 15,458 of record JAPMLY010001171.1, read on the forward strand.
GTACTGCACAGACAATAACCTCTCTCACACTGCCGACCACATACGCGCCAAATACACACCCCTTGCGAACGCCATCAGAAACCACTGGCCAGGCACAGTGGTCGATATCCTCCCCATCGTCATGAGCCGCACAGGTACACCGCACTCCTCCACCATCACGAGTCTCACCTCCCTTCTCACCGCCCGCACCGACCCTCCGGATAAACTCGTCTCCAAAGCACGCCTCGACACATCTCGCATCCTTGCACAACTCCATACGCATACTGTCCAATGGCTGCATCACCTCCTACGCATATACCGCATC
>JAPMLY010001172.1:0-24789 GCA_026401115.1 Tetraselmis chui
CATGGAAGGAGGGGGTGGAGGCGGGGTGGGAGGTGGTGGAGTGGTGGGGTGTCCAAGGGTGGGAAGGGATAGGGGCCGGGGTGGTGGAAGATATTTGTATGTCGGGGAGGGAGGAGAGGTCAAGGGGAAGGTCGTCGTCGTCTTGCATGTGGAAGTCGGAGGGCTCTAGGTGCCATTGGTTAGTGACGTGGTTGTCCTGGAGGTGGCGGGTCCATTGGAGAAGGAGGGCGGAGGGTTTGCTTTAGAGGGTGTGACGTTTTGTGATTGTGAGGGGAGACCGAGAGGGGGCGGTGGTGAACATAGGGTCCGTGAGACGGGCCTTACCAAAGGTGGAGTAATGGTGGGGGGTGATGTCGAGGGTGCAAGTTGATTGCATGCGTGCCCCTCTGTGGGTGTATGTGTGGTTGAGGGGAATGGTGACTGTGCCGTTGGTGGAGATGAGGATGCAATACATTTATGTAATGAGGGATATCTGTATGATGGTGGTGATGGTGGGGGAGTTGGAGGGGTGTGAGCGGAAGTAGGAGCCATCCGGGAATTTCCTCAGGGTTGTGTAGGGAGAGAGGTTGAGGGAGTGTTGGGGAGGGGGGTAGTTGTGGGGGTGTGGTGGGTTATATATTCGGTGGCTGCTTGAGTGAGGAGGGTGTATAGCCAGTGTGTGGGTGGAATGGAGCCGTCAGAGCTGATGCATGGGAGGGAGAGTGAGTGGCGGGACTGGATGAGGACAGTGGTGAGGCAGGTGTCTGCCCAGGACGAGCTTGGAACATGACATGTGACGGAGGGTGGGTGTGATGGTAATGGTTTGAAGGTGATGGTCGGGGGGTACGGGTTCGTGAAGTGAATATGAGAATATGTGTAGGGATACATGGCCAGATTGTGAATGAATGGGGCTATTGGTCAGGTGGAGGATATTTACCCAGAGGGAGGAGGGGTCGGACTCGATCGGGGTGGGAGTGTCCAGTGGCTGGAGGGCGTCCGCGAATTGGAGGATGAACTGAGCCGGCTCGGGGAGGTCCTCGATTCCGCTCTGGGGGTGGGTCGTGGGGGTTGATCCGGCCGAGGTGAGTGCAATCGCTAGGTCAGAGGTGAGGAGGTCATGTAGGAGAGCGACGGTTTCTTGGCCGGTGATACCGGGGAGCAGGGGGGAGCGGATTTTCATCTTTCGGCCTGAAACTTCAGGAGCTAAGGCATCGCGGAGAAAGTGTCTTAGTTTAGTCATGAGCGAAGGGGAGGAGACTGCAGAGGGGGGCACTGGACCGGCCGAACGGAATTCACGCTGGCGTGAAGCGAGTTGATACAGGAGGCCGACCGCTATACATGAGGTGGGGAGAACGAGGCGAATTTCTTGAAAGCTCGTACGCAGTTCGACAGGTAGGGGTGTGGTATCGTCACATTTCGGTGCTGTGGGGTGGTGGGTGCGGGTGGGGTTCGCAGTCCACCGTGTGTGATGGGCGAGTTCCCGTCCGATTATATTTTTGATGCGGTTGGGGAAGTCGGCGAGATCGTTGAGGCTCTCGAGGAGCCAGCGGCGGGCCACCGAGCAGGCCGACGTGATCGGATCCGAGGGGTGAGTCGGATCCGGCAAGAAGACGCCGTGGATCCAGAATCGAGCAAGGTGGGAGGGGGTGGTGGAGTACTGGCATGTGAGGAGGAACGAGTCGATCATTCGAGTGGAGAAGTCGTCGGCCTGTCCAGGGTCCATGGTTGACCGGGGGGGAGCCATGACCAGGGGGGTCTGGAGTCCACGACGGAGAGGGAGGGGGTCCAGAGCTGTGCCCAGGTTCAGTTGGGGGTGGGTCAGTTGGGGGGCGGTGAGAAACGGGGTCAGCGGGTGGCCTGCGAGTTTGTTCCTGGGGTTGCAGAGGTTCGTGTAACGGCCTTGTGTCGGGGGATCCCTCAGAAGCGCCTGCCTGTAGGTGGGGGGGGGGGGGGGTAGGGGTCGAAGACATAGCAGTCGAGCTGGAATCCGAGAGGGGGAGAGAAGCAGTGGGGTTATTTGAGGATTTTCGAGTAGGTGTTTGAGTGTAGTGCGCGTGTTAGCTGCACGCGACCAGGCCCGATGGGACTTGGGTTTGTTGGATGTTGGCGGCGGACAAGGACGTCCGGACGCTCGGAGGGGCGCGATGTGGCGCGCCGCCATCCGGGGGGGGGGGGCTTTTTGTAATCGATGGGTGATCTTGATTTGTCGCAGTACTGTGACGGGTACATGTGTGGTTTTCGAAGTGGGTGGCGCGATAGCTGTCGGGGGGATGAAATTCAAATCACCGAAAGCTGCGCCTTTGAGTGTGTACCGTCTGATGGTGCTACGGATCCACTGACTTGGGTGAGCTAGGCTCGGGTGGGGAGAGGTGGATGGTGCCACTAATTCTACGGCCCTGTCCACCAGTCTGTCGCTCGATGGGAGGCCATGCCTAGAGCGAAGACGATCGGCGTTGCTCATTCGAGCTACCGATCCATCCCCGTTATGTGGTTCAGTAGTAATTTAGTAGTACTTTGGATCGTTTCACTGTCTTTATTGACGGTAGGATACGTTTTTTGCGCTGCACATGTTAGGTAGGCCATGCCCGCCACGAGTGCCACGAGATTGTTGCCCGCGTCCCGTGCACGGACCGCGACCAGCAGCGACAAACGCGGAGATTGGAGGGGTGGACGTGTCAGGGGCTGGTACGCCCGGAGTAGCGACTTCGTCGTCCATGTTGTGTGCGAGGTGGAGGATGTTGGCTATCACTTCGTCGGCGGACATGAAGTAGATTGTTTCGAAGGCGTTGATGACGGACTGTTTGATTTGGCGGAACGGGCCGTTGCTGGATATGCCACGCAACATAAGTAGGCCGGGGGTGGATGGGTGTAGACTCATCAACCAGCTCGCAAGTTTCGTTGTAGTTGTCGAACGTCTGCCTCACAAAGTGGACGTAGTCGGTTAGTGACATACCAGGGCGCTGCCCAAGCATGAGGTTGTCCAGCAACGAGAGAGAGCGGGCAAAGGACATGCAGTCTAGTCTTTCACACATGATGTCCCATGCGGCGGTGGCGCAGTCGGGGCGTGCAGCTGACACGCACTTCATGGCCTCGTCAGCGCGCTTGTTGTCGGTGGCTGCATGTAGCAAGAGTATGTAGGCGTAGTGCTGGGCATGCTCATCCAACCAGGCGCCCGACTCACGGATGGCAAGCTGAGGGATGAGGTACGCTGCTTTGGGGGAGAGGAAGTTGAGGAAGTTACTCTTCCACTGCTTGAAGTCCGAGTTTGGTCGCATGGTGGGGTTGACATTTTCATAGACCGGTTGAGGGCGTTCTTGTCGAAGCCGGTTGCTTCATGGGTAGCACGGTCGACGACCACCGGGTCAATGGTGTGGCGACGCCCACCACGGATGCTGTAAGCACCACGCTGGGCATGGGCGGAATAATGGCCAGGAAAGTGAGGAGGCGGGGCGCCATGGAATGGAGAATGTCCGGGCATTGCACGCGGCGGACCGTATGGGTGCGGGTGGCCACGAGAAGTGGGGACGTGGTGCTGTTGGGTATTTGGGGTCCGTGGTTTGGAGGGGGATAGCCGAGATGGGGGTATGGTGGAGGTGGTGGGAGGGGGTCGATGGAGTGATCGTCGCGCGGGGGTTCGCGCTGCGCATCACGACGGCGCTAAACGGCATGGGTGTCGGCGGCAGTAGCAGCAACGTCGGCCGTTTGCGCGTCCGGACGAGCGTTTATGAGCGTCATTTGCTCAAGGACGAGCGCGAGCGTATTAGGGGTTGGGGTGATAGAGCTTTGTTGAGAGCTAGGGTCATTGGAATCAGCAGGCGAGATAGGTGGAGAGTCGGCGGAACGAGTTTTTTTGTGCCATCGCAGCAGACGAAGGAAAAAACAGAACGACATGCAGAGGAAAGAACCACCAGCCGGATTTGTGCCTAACAGTGGTTTCAAAGAGACGGCTAGATGCCCGCCGACCGTCGGCATGTAGCCCTGGGGTGTCTCAAAGTACCTTTTTGTATCCTCCACCCAATGTGGGTCACAAGTCGAGGCCACGGCTACGTCATGTGTGAAGCGATGCGCTGACGGCTAAGTCGCTAAATAAATATATAAACTATTTAAGCTAGGGCTGTTGTTCATCCTGTGTATGCGTATTCACCCAGTAGTGCGCCCCCCCCTATCCAGCTTGGACTTGTGTGCACCATGTTCACACACGACGAGTGCGTCGGTGTGGGTGGCTGTCTAGTGTCCTCGAGCGGCTGACTTAGGTGGGTGGTGTGGTGTGTTTTAAAGCGGAGTTTATACTGGCGATACCGCAGACTACAAGGTGAAAGTACTAAGTTACTATGTGAACTTGCCTTTTGCGGGAGAAGTGGCAATCGCAGCTCGCCGAACCAAGTTGCCGCGCGTGAGTGACGTGAGGCGGGGGCCCATAACCTGTTGTTGAACCGTGCAAACACGATTAGTATTGAAGGTAACTAACGTAAACGTAGTTACAACCACAGTCACGCAAATAGGACAATCACAGAGACAACCATCCCGAGGCGTGGTGTCAGGACAACAAAAGTGAGTGAGCTATAGCCTAGCGACAGCTCTATACCGCCTCAAAAACGTATCTTACCGTCACTAAAGACAGTAAAAAGATCCAAAGTACTACTAAAGTACTACTGACATAAATAATATAGGGGATGGGTCGGTAGCTCGGATGAGCAACGCCGACCGTCTTCGCTCCGGGCTTGGTCTCCCTATGAGCGATAGACTGGTGACCACACGGCCCGTCGGACAACGGGCACCGATCACCTCTCCCCACCCGAGCCTCGCTCACCCAGGTCAGTGGATCCGTAGGCACATCAGACGGTACACACTCCAAGGCGCAGCTTTCACAAATTGAATTCGGTTCACATGCAGGAATCCGCGCCGTCCGCTTCACAAACACCTCGCGTACTACGCTCAATACTACGACACCCCTACGAGTCCAATAGATTACAGAACAAACCTCCCCACGGAGCCGGCGCACCACCGCGCGCCCCTCCGAGCGTCCGGACGTCCACACCCGACGCCCGCAGAAAACAAACCCAGGTCCCATCAGGCCTGGTCGTGTGCCGCCAACACACGCTGACCACCTCAACTCCTCAATCCACCCACATCCACAACCTCTACACCACATACATCGCAAAATGCCCATCGACCACCTTGCCTCTTCCTTCCAACCACCCGGACTCCTACAAACAGATCCTCCTCAGGGATCGGAGCCGCCACGCGGGACGCCCGCTCGCTCCACTCAACTCCGCAATCCAACCACCCCCTGCCGCCCAAGACTTGAGCCAGGCTTCGGAACCCCCCACTGCATACCAAGCTTTAAAGCCCAACTTGATCCATATGTCAACAAACTCTAACCCCCCTCCCACGTACATACATATGCAATTACGGGATCGGCCCGCGAATGCGCCTACCGCGGACCCCTACACCCACAGGAGCTCCCACGCGGGACATCCGCTCGCTCTACTCAACACTGTGCCCCCACCACCCCAAGCCGCCCAGGACCTGAGCACGGCTTTGGCACCCTCTCCTATCAGAAGACTCCGAACGCCTCTGGTCCTCGCCGACCCCAGGTCAACCACTGACCTAGGACGGGCCGCTGACTTCTCGACCCACACAGACGAACAGTACCGGTACGATCGTCCCGCTATGTCCCACAGTAAGGAACAGCCTAGCACCCCCCGTCCCCTCCTGCTAGCCTATGCTGATAACATCGTCAACAGCGCACCAAACTCGATACCTTTTCCTCACCTTAGTGCTTCCGAGCCACAATGCTGTAAAATTAGTCCTGTAATGCAACATGGTGAAACTCAAAAGTCGCTTTCTTTAATCCGAAAAAATATATTATTTATAGGCCTGATTCTCGCCTCTGCACTCACCACCGCCCTGATCAGTTCCCATTCACACCCCCCTCCCCCTGTGCTACTCTCCTACCCCACCAATACACTAACATACTCACAGCTACGCATGCCGCTTGGCCTGTAGCGTTGGCCCGTGCCCTGTCCGCTCCCTCTCGCACGAACTCCCCGCCGGCCGGCCGACACGACCCGTCCGCCGACGACTTACACTCTCCTCACCCGCTGCCATCAGCAGACACCACCGCCCCGCTTACCTCTCCCCCCCTACTTCATCCTCCTGCTGCCGGCTGTCCTCCCGCTTCTCCCTCGCTCAATCGAACGCTCGCTCCAGTCGCTGTGCCCCTCCGATGTCTCATTCTGTGTTCTCTTTTACTTTACACTACAGCCCGCCTAATACGACTCACCCATCAGACACTCGCGCTTACCTGCGATTACCTCTCTGCAGACCAAAACGCACTCGTTCTTCCCCCTACCTTTTCCACACTCTATACTCCACCCAACTCGCCCGTCCCTACAATAATGACAGCTCACCCCCTACAGAGACTAGCACGCCCGACTTGCTCTACCCGAAAGCTTAACCGATCACCCGCCCCCCCGCGAATCTATATGCCCCAGAAATATCGCCCCCCCTTTTCAGACACAGTCTGGCAGTCATATACCCGTAACGTTCTCAGCGATACACGTATTCCCCCGCCCCTACAGTCCCCACTTCCTTTAGGCCTGCTCCAAGGCTTCTCTCGGAAGCCCCGAAGCACTTTTGATACGATATCGACAGCCCCCTCTGTCAGTGCAGCTCCCCACTCTCACCCTCCCCCTAATACCTATCACCCCTTGCTTACAAATTTTATATCCCCCCTCCCCTACCCTCTCATAATGTCTCCGCCATCCATACACCTGCCGCCCCCTCTTAAGCTCCGACCGACCACCCGGTCCAAGGAGCCTCTACTCCCCGACATGCGCAATGCAATGACGATCGGACCCTCCGGAGCCTCACACACTCGCCCTCCACAAGCCTCGGCCGGCAAGGCCGCTTATCATCATTAGTCACCCACAGGACGGGCCTCACGGCCCAGAGGTTCGACCCCACAACCCCCCCCCCCACCTCTCTCCCTGACATCCGACATCATATCGTTACTACTCCGTATTCGCTTCGGTCCTCACTCCCGGCCCACTTTACCTCTACCACGTGTGGCGTCAAATTACACAACTACCGCTTTGACTTTAATCTCGAATATGGCCTACCCACTCCCATTGGAAACCTAGACTCCTCCGCGGTGCTCTCTTTCCAATGGGGACACTACCAAGACCTATCAAACTTATACTGCATTGCTACCTCCCTATCTAAACTCCACTCCACGGCCTCGGCCTCATACACCGTAATCACCAATACCGAAGTTGATAACTTCCACCAATATAAGCTCTACCCTAGCCAATGGACTAACCTCTCTAATAGAGGCTCACCCCCCCACCCCGGCACACCCAACCAGTCCTTAATTATCCTCACATGGCAACACTCTCACTTCGGTCTCCTCCACCTCACCCACTCCTCAGCAACCTGGGTGGACTCCCTCCACAACCCCCCCCCTCCAAACCTCCTCACTCGCTCCCTCGCCCTTCTCGCCTCTTGGAACTCTTCCCCTCCCCCACTTGTCGGTGACCTACGCATACTTAACCCCCCTCGCCAAAACGACACATCCCACGCGTGGTCGTGCGGAACCCACGCCCTCCTTCATACCTACTACATCACTACAGCACCCCCCGACCACACCTATAACCCTCCTCCCTTCGACCCTCGCACTACTGTCTACTCCCTACATACACTCATGTGGCACCACATCTTCCGCTCCACTCCCCTCCCGGTCGGACGCTCCCAACTCCTTAACACCCTCCATCCCGAACAAACTCCCCCCCCCTCCTACGCCACCACACCTCCTCCAACCCCCCCCATCACCCCCCCCCCTCCTCATACCCTGCCCCCCTCCCCCTCCTTCCCCCCCCCCTCTTCCCCGCAACCGTCCCCACGTCAACCTCCCAAACACCCCCCCCTCCCTCCCCTCCCCCACTCTCCCACACCGCCGCGTACCATGCCCTCCCGAAAACCCTCCCAGCCCCCCCGTCCCTCACCCCTCACCCATCCTCCCACACCATCTACCACAACCACTACACCTCATCAACCTCAACACCAGAGGCCTACACACTTCCATCATGGACGTCGAATTCCTAACCACCACCCACCACCCTGACGTCCTCATCCTCACGGAAACCAACCACGCCACCCACAAATCCCGGTGGCGTATTGCCCTCCCCCAATACCTCCTCAAAAGCTCTCGACCATGTGTTAAACCGTGCACACACGATCAGTAAGGAAGGTAACTAACGCATACGTAGTTACAGTCACAGTAACGCAAAGGGACAGTCACAGAGACAACCAGCCCGAGGCGTGGTGTCGGGACAACAGAAGTGTTAGAGCTGTAGCCTAGCGACAGCTCTGTACCAGTACAAACAGGTTATCGGTATGTCCGATCTAGACATGTACTAATCATATCTAGAATAGCTTACAGCAGCTATCTGCAACCAATAACTATAAGGTATTACTTACAACACTCCCCCTGAAGGTAGCTACGGGATGAAGCGTTGCATTGGGTCTTGTCCTCCAAGGATTGCACTTCGGTGTCTTGTGAGTGCTGGTCCTGGGAGGGGCTTGGTGAACATGTCAGCCACCATCTGGTCAGTGGGGAGGTATCTCAACTTGATGGTTCCTTGCTCCACATGGTCCTTGAGGAAGTGCCATTTCAGACCGATGTGTTTGGTCTTCTCGCTGACCAAGGCGTTCTGGGAGTACGCGATGGCGCTTTGGTTGTCCTCCCAGATGGTGGTGGTTTCGGTGATGGGGGCGTTAAAGATCTCCCCCATAAGTTGCCGGAGATGGAGTCCCTCCTTGGTGGCATCCGCCGCAGAGTGGTACTCGGCTTCACACGTGGATTGGGCTACACAAGTTTGTTGTTTGGACTTGTAACTGATGGGCCCGCGTCCAAATGTGAATAGGTAGCCCGAACGGGACTTGCGGGTGCTGCTGTCGTTTGCCCAGTCAGCGTCGGCAAAGCCTGTGAGTTGGAGACTGTGGTCCGTGCCCCCCCCCAACGTCAGGCGCATGTCGATGGTGCCATGGAGGTATCGAAGGACCTTCTTCAAGGCCTGCAGGTGGGCTTCCGTGGGGGAAGCTTGGGCTGAGCCGAGGATGCTCAACGCCGTGGAGACATCGGGGCGCGTGCAGACGGCCGCGTACTGGAGACTGCCCAAGAGGCTTGGGTAAACATCCTTGGCCACGCCGGTGAGATGGGGCGAGGACATGTGCGCGAGGCCGGCGAGGAAGCCAGGGTCCATGGGAAGGGACGACGGTCTAGCGTCGGTCATGTTGTACTTGGCGAGGATGTCGCGCAAGTACTTTGATTGGTCCAGGGAGACGGTGCGTGCCGAGCGGTCACGGGTGATGTGCATGCCGAGTAATTGGGAGAGGTCGCCGAGGTCCTTGATCTTGAACCGTTCCCCGAGCTTGGCCTTGAACGATGCAAGCCATGCGGTATCATTGCACGCTGCATGAATGTCATCGACGTACAACGCGATCATGGCGAAGACGTGGCCGGTGCGGAAGATGTAGATGCAGGGGTCATAAACGCATTGTTGCCACCCATTGTCGACGAGCCAGGCACGGAGGAGCATGTTGAACTCGCGGGGGGACTGCTTCAGGCCGTAAAGGCAGCGCCTGAGGTGACACACTTTGGACGTGCCATCGCTGAAGCCGAGGGGCTGGCGGATGTACACGTCTTCCTTAATGGGTGCGTAGAGAAACGCAGTGTCGATGTCAAGTTGGCAAAGCTCAAGGTCACGGGCGGCTGCGATGGTCAGGAAGAGACGCAGGCTGGCCATGCGGATGACATGAGAGAATGTCTCAGTGTAGTCTAGTCCAGCGCGTTGGCTGCACCCTTTGGCGACGAACCGCGCTTTGAAGCGGGAGACGTCACCGGCGGTGTCAGACTTAACTTTGTAGATCCACATGCTGTTAACTACCATGCGACCCGGGGGAAGGTCAACGAGTTCCCAAGTGCCGTTCTCCATGAGGGAGGAGTACTCCTGCTGCATAGCGGCTTGCCACTGGGGGGCCTGGGCGCTGTCCAAGGCAGCTCGGTACGATTTCGGCTCCACACACTCCCGGGCGGACAGGAGGGCGACGGCAGTAGGCGATGTGCCGGCAGGTGTGTGAGGGGGACCAGTGATAAGGTTGGGAACGTGAGGGTGTTCGAAGATGTCCTCTTTGGCTTTGCCCTGTTCAGGGTCACAACACGCCGTCACGAGGGTCGGGGGGAAGTCGGACACGTGGGCAACCATTTCGCCGTAGCGTAGGGGATGAGAACGGAGCCGAGTTTGGCGAGGGGCGGCATGAGGGGGCACGGGGTCTGGCAATGGTATGTCGATGGGGTGGGATTGGAGCGAGGCGGCCGGTGCGTCATCCGAAGGGTTGGTGATGGTGGAGTCGATGGAGAGTTGTGCGCCGAAGCCCGGGGTGTCTTCTTGAAAGACAACATGGATGGAAGTGGTGATTCGGCGGGTTTCCGGGTTGTAAACGCGGTACCCGGGTGCGTCATTGGGGTAGCCGACCATGACGCCACGAAACGCCTTTTCACTTAGTTTTCGACGCAGTCTGTCAGGCACCTTGGCGAAGACGGTGCACCCGAAGACGCGAAACTTGGAGGCGTCAGGCACAGACGACGTGAGGAGGGTGAGTGGGATGCCACCAGTGGGGCCGACTGAGCGACTGTACGTGCGGTTGCGGAGGTACACAACAGTGCTGACAGCGCATGACCACATGGAGTTGGGAACGGCCATACTGTGGAGCATCGCTGACGCATTGTCCCGGATAGTGCGCCAAGGACGTTCGGCTTTGCCGAGCATGTGGTGGGCGTATGGGGCAGAGAACTGGACCCCAACGCCGAGCTGTGCGCACATCTGGCGGGTTGTTGCAGCCTCAAAGACAGAGTCCGAGTCAAATTTTATGATTGGTGCAAACGCGCCCGATTGGGAGTGGTAACGTGCATGCATGTGCTTGATGTCGAGGAGGATGTTTTCCAACTCCGAGCACGCATCGTCTTTGGACTTGAGGAACCGCACCCACATGTAATGGGTGTGGTGGTCAATGACGAGCAAGCAGTAGCGGAGGCCATGTGGGGAGGGGACGTTGACCGGTCCCCACAGGTCAGAGGAGAGGTTGAGGAGGGGACGAGAAGGTTTCGCGCATGCAGCGGTGTTGCGCGGTGCAGATGTGGCCTTGTGTAACAAGCATGAGTCGCAAGAGACATGGGTTACAGAGCTGGTTAACGCAGGGCTAGTCGGGACACCGTGCGTGTGCTGGGCCCGCAGGCTTTGCATGTTCAGGTGTCCAAACCGACGGTGCCACAGTATAGGGTCGCACTGGGCAGCAAGGGCAACACTAGGGGAGGGAGAATTCACTGTCATCGTGGGGGTACTGGGGGGGGGGCTCTGGCTGGTGGGGGAGGAGGTAGAGGCCGTTTCCGGAGGGCTCTAGCACACCCATTCCTGTGGGCACCACAAGCAAGCAAGTGTCAGAGTTAGAGGGGAAGATGAATTCACAACCGCTGTGGGTCTGCATCCAGCTGACACTAAGTAACCGGCCGATGCGCTGAGCAGAGCGAGAGGACAAGTCAGGGATGTACAACGCATGGACAGTGCGATGAATAAGTACGCTTGTGTCAAGGCGGACTGAAATTCGGACGGAGCCACTGCCTTTGACGCCAACACCAACCCCGCCAACGCGCGAGGGAGCGGAGGGGGGTGTGAATCGTACGAAGTCGCCTTTAAACGCGGTGAGGTTGATCGAGCAGGCGGAATCGACTACCCAGTACTGTGAGAGGTTACGACCGGGGGTGAGGGAGGAGGAGAAGGCTACGGAGCTGAAAGGCACACTCACCTCGGTGTCATCGTAATCATCCGTGCACTCCTCGAGGGTAGGTAAACTGTCAAAGTCATCGGCGGGGACGTCGCTCAGCACAGCGGCGTGCGTAGAGTGAGAGCCACCAGCAGGGGTGCCGTACTTCTGAATGATCATTTTGCGCTTCGCGAGTGTCCACCGCAAGAGGGCGTCATCCGGGGCATTGCAATAGGACAAGATGTGGTCCGGGCTGCCGCAAGCGGAACACTTGGTGGGCAGGACGCGACCACCGCGAGGGACACGTGGAGGGTGGCCTCGACCGCTGTGTGATCCGCGGCCAGCAGCGACAAACGAGGAGATGGGAGGCGGCGAGGTGTGGGGAGCTGTTGCGGCCGGGGCGTCGTCCTCGTCCATATTGTGCGCCAGGTGGAGGATGCTAGCCATCACGTCATCAGCGGACAGCAGGTAGTCTGTGTCGAACGCGTTGATGACGCACTGTTTGGCCTGACCGTGTGGGCCGTTGCTCGAAATACCGCGCAGCATGAGGAGACCGAGGTTGTGTGGGTGAATGGCAGCGGAACCATCAACCATCTGACATGTCTCGTTGTAGTCGTCGAACGGCTGTCTCATGTAGTGGACATAATCACTGAGTGACTGTCCGGGGCGTTGTCTGACCATCAAGTTGTCCAGCAGCGACAGTGAGCGAGCAAAGGACCGACTGTCGAGACGTTCACACAGAAGGTCCCACGCTGCCGCTGCGCAGTCAGGGCGTGCTGGGGAGACGCACTTCATCGCTTGGTCGGCGCGTGGGTTCGCGCTAGCTGCATGGAGGAGCAGGGTGTAGGCGTAGTGTTGCGCCGGTTCGTCTAACACGACGCCCGAGTCGCGGATGGCCAGCTGTGGGATGAGGTAAGTGGCCTTGATGGAGAGGAAATTAAGGAAGTTCCTCTTCCACTGCTTCAAGTCCGTGGTGGGCCCCATGGTAGGGACCGACATCTTCATGGACCGGTTGAGGGCGTCCTTGTCGAAACCGGTGGCCTCGTGGGCCGCGCGGCCGATGACCACCGGGTCAATGGTGGGGCGACGCCCGCCACGGGTGGTGTGCCCACCTCGCTGTGTAGGATGCGAATGCCAGCCAGGAAAGGGAGGCGGTGGTCCACCGGGGAAGGGAGAAGGTGGGCCGCCGGGGAAAGGAGAGTGGCCGGCCATTGAACGCGGGGGGCCGTACGGGTGCGGGTGGCCACGGGAGGCGGGGACGCGGGGCGGCGGTGCCTCCGGGAAAAAAGGTCCGGGATCCGGGAGGGCATACCCTGCAGGAGGGTACGGAGGGGGTGGTGGTAGGTGTTCCGCGGGCAGTCCGTGAGGGTGTGGGGCGGTGTGCGCATCGTGGCGGCGGAGTGCGACATGGGGGTCGCCAACCGACGCTGCAGCGAAAGCAGCATCGTGGGCCGGCTGCGCGTCCAGCCGAGTGCCGGGAAAGGGAGATGCGTGTGTTGGGGGGTCGGAGGAAAGGAGGTTCAGAGAGTGGTTGTCGCGATGGGGGTCGAGCTGCGCGTCGTGACGACGCATAGCGAAAGAGGGGTCCGCAGGGGCAGCTACATGACCAGCAGCAGCAGCAGCAGCAGCAGCAGCAGACTCAGCGTCCAGGGGGGCGTTTATGAGCGCCATTTGCTGCAGGACGAGTGCGAGGGTAGCAGGGGTGGGACTGACAGAGCTCTGCGGAGAGCCGAGGTCAAGGGAAGCAGGAGGCGAATCAAGTGGATTGTCGACAGAGCGAGTTTTTGGCGCCATTTCGACACAGGGCGAGAAAAAGAAAAGAGCTGAAAAAACAGGCAGCGGTAAAAACCGCTAGCCGGACGTGTGCCTAACAGCGGTATGCAGAGAGACGGCCTGATGCCCGCCGACCCCTCGGCCTGATGCCCCGGGGTGTCTCAAAGCACCTTTTCTGTGTCCTCCACCCAGTGTGGGGCACAAGTCGGGGCCACGGCCAGTGCAGGTGGGACGATGCGGCGGCGGCTTAGTCGCTACGATATTAATTAATACAGTAATCTAAGGTTGTCGTGCACTCTGTATATGTATAGTCACCCGATAGTGCGCCCCCCCCCCGGTCTCCAGCTTGGACCTGTATGCACCCTGTCCACACTCGACGAGTGCGTCGGTGTGGGTGGCTGTCTGGCGTCCTCGAGCGGCTGACTTAGGTGGGATGGATGTTTTTTAAGCGCTGATTATACTGGCGATACCGCCGACTACATGATGAAAGTACTAGGTATCTATGAAATCTTGCCTTCTTCGGGAGAGGTGGCGATCGCAGCTCGCCGAACCAGGTTGTCGCGCGTGAGTGACGTGAGGCGGGGGCCCATAACCTGTTAAACCGTGCACACACGATCAGTAAGGAAGGTAACTAACGCATACGTAGTTACAGTCACAGTCACGCAAAGGGACAGTCACAGAGACAACCAGCCCGAGGCGTGGTGTCGGGACAGCAGAAGTGTTAGAGCATAAGCCTAGCGACAGCTCTGTACCAGTACAAACAGGTTATCGGTATGTCCGATCTAGACATGTACTAATCATATCTAGAATAGCTTACAATAGCTATCTGCAACTAATAACTATAAGGTATTACTTACAACACCATGCTACTCATCTGTGCCCCTACCCAACGCAGGCGTTCTCTTCGCGGTCCGCAGGGAGTCGTTCCACTCTGCCACAGTCCTTACCCCACCCCCCCACCTCATCCCACATATCGCAGGACTAAAACTCGTCCCTCACTCAGGCGACCCCTACGTCCTCCTCGGAGCCTACATGCCGCAGCTCCACAGCACCCAACTAACCCACCTTTACGCGGAGGTCGCGGCATGGGGCCTCCGCCTGACGGACGACTACCCAACTCACCGTGTCCTCTGGGGCGGCGACTTCCAAACGACCACTACACAAGGTCCAGGCAACCCCGCCCTCACCTCCCTACTCAAACACCACCTCCGACCACTCCACCCCCCCTCCCCACCTTCCCCCGTAGCGGAAGCTGCCTTGACCACTGGCTCACCCCTCCTCCCTCCCCCCTCAGCCTCAACCCACCCGCATGCTCGATTTTTACCTCTCCCTCACACTTTTCCGACCACTCGGCGACACACCTAGTTATCCATGCCACCTCCTCCCTAATCGCTCGACCGCCCTCGGCCCACAACCCACCTCGCACACTCCACACCACCCGCAAACTCTCCTTCAAACTCCCACTACAACCGCACCACATTAAGTCATATCAACGTAGCACACCCTCCCTTATCAACCACACGGCCTCCCTCCACGCAGAAATTCTCAATACAACCCCTTCCATGGCCTCTCCCGATACCCTCGACACCCTAGCCTCAAAATTTACTGCCCTACTCTCCCAACATATGGACCACATAGCCACCATATGGCCCCTCCTACCCCCGAAGAAACCCCGCCCCACTACCTCGTCCACTAACCCCACCTGGCTATTTAAAAAAACACGCAAACTCATTCGCAAACTCCGCAGATGTAGCACCAACGGTGGCCCCCTACCCCTAGCCCAAACCCTCCTGCAAACCTCTGACTATCTTTCCCCTACCGATATTCATCAACAATGCCAGGCACGCATACGCCTTCTACTCCGAACAACCACCACAGACATACTCCATAAGATCAAAACCCGCACCAATACTGCCTACGACGCCTCCCCAAAATCCTCACACCGCCGCTTAAAAATTAAAAGTGGCCTCCTCCCCGCGACCACCGCAACTTCAACTCTCCACCGCATTACCAAGCCCGATAAAACCACAGCATCCTCCCCCTCAGCCGTCCTAGAGGCGGTCCACTCCCACTTCACCACCGAACTCACGCGAGCCACCCCGCCCGACCTACCAGTACCCCCATGGGAACACCCCGACAACCCCGACAACTACACCATCGAACCCCGAGGGGACCCCACACTCACTCTCGCCGACATGATTACCCGCGATACATTTGATAAAACCCTCAACTCGCTAGGCACAGGCAAAGCCCTAGGCCCCGACGGTATCCCCAACGAAATTCTCAAGTTCCTACCCCCGGAGACCCACTCCGCCCTCTACTCTCTCCTATCCCTCCTCGCCCACAAATCCTACACACCCCCTGAATGGTGCCATAGCACAACATGCCTATTAGATAAAAAAGGTGACCCCACCCTCCTTGACTACTACCGCCCCATCGCCCTCATGAATAACCTTCTTAAGCTATGGACCGCACTAATAAAAGACGCAGGCTCGAAATACGCCGAAACCCACGGCATCCTCAGCGACCAACAAGACGGCTTTCGACAACAACGCAGCATCCACGACACCCTCTCCTCCATAATCATGGCCATGGAGGACGCGAAACTCCACAAAAAGGACATCTACGTCATGTACGCGGACTTCAAGGGCGCCTTCAACGCTGCAGACCACCGCATCATGTTCAAACACACGAGACAACTCGGTATGCCCTCCACTTTTGTAGATACATGCGAACACCTCTACGGAGTCTCATCCACAGACTACATTACCCCATACGGTCCCACCCCCTCCATAGACATAAATCGAGGTACCCTACAGGGCGACACCCTCTCCCCGTTCCTATTTACCCTATTCCTTGAACCCTTTCTCCGCTGGATCAGTGTGGGTAGCCGGGGCTATCGCCCAGGGCCCCCCGCCACTAACGTCGACCCAACAAAACCCACAGCCACATACCCCGGACACGGATTCGCCGACGACCTCAGCCTAGCCACGGGCTCGACCCCAAACATGGCCATCCAACTAAGGAAACTCTCCCTCTTCAGCGCCTACACAGGTATGACCGTCAACATCCGAAAATGCTGCATTACCGGAGCCCTTTGGCGCACAGGCAACGCCCTCTCCCTTGCCAACATCACCCTCCTCACATCCCGCCTCCAAACACAGTTCATCACCATCAACTCCACCCCGGCACCCATCCCCTCCATAGGCCCCTCGGACAGATACCGCGTCCTTGGGGTCGAACTCAACACCTCCCTCACCTTCACCAAACACTGGCACGAACTCAAACGCACTACCACATCCCTCATGAACGCCCTCTCCTCCTCCCTACTAACCCAGTCCCGCAGAATTCGCGTCATCCGTGGCCTCCTACTCGGAAAACACTTCACCCTCCAACTCGGCCTCTTCAGCGACTCCCAATTGGACACCCTCGAAGGCCAAATATGCCGCGCCCTCCGCTCCGCCGTCTCCTCGGTACGTAACCTCCCCCGCACCGCCCTACACCGGCCCACCTCCGACCTCGGCTACGGCCTCCCCCCCTCAAAGCCCATGCCGCACAACTCACTGTCTGCCACCTCCACAAAATCCTGAACTCCCCCGGTTATAGGGGCCACATGGCCAGAGCCCACATACACAACATCTCCACAACATACTCCCACTGGCCCACTGAATCGATAATGTCCGGCAGTCTATCCCCCCCCACGCTCAGATGCCTAGTGCGCGCCCAACGCGACGCCGGAACCATGTTTCACAACATCCCTCCCCTCTCCCTCACCAACCCCATTGCCTCCACAATCCGCACCCACTTCAACAGCCAGGACGCCGCGCTCCTTACATCACTCAGAGACAGAGCCACACATATCACAGACCCACACACATACAAACAAGCATACCGCGAATTCTCACCCCGCAAGACACACACCTCCCTCCTTCCCCGTCTTAACCCCCTCTGGCAAAATCACATAACCGAATGGTCACAAGTTCTCCTCCGCGCCACCCCTTCCTCATTCATCCTCAAATCATGCCAGTCTATCTCCAAACTCACGGGGTCCAACACCTCCCTCTCTATCCCAATTCGCCTTCTCGCCGCAGTCCTCACCGAACCCTCCGACACTGTCCACAACCGCCTCCCCGTCACAAACCTCAACCCCAAACAAGCATCCCCCCCCCACCACTCTCCACCCCTCATGGGTTCCCCTCCTCACCTCACACCTCCCCCGCCCTCCTCCCACCCTCTCCCCCTTTACCCACTCCTCCCGCACCAACATCTACACCCCCACTGCACCCATCACGCACATAGACACAGAAAACCTCACCCCCTCAGACCACCATTACCCCCCCTGCGACGTGACGCGCATCATCTCCAAACACAAAGACACAGAATACGGACAAACCCAATACATGGTCGAATGGGCCCCGGAACACCTCACGGAATGGGATATAAAACTCCAACTGGACGACGGCTTCCGACTCATCTCTTCCACCCCCACCTCGGTAAACCTACCCACCCCCACCCCCGCCGATTGCTCCATATGTCACAACCCTCTGCACTTAGAACCCACCTCCACCTGCAGCACATGCCCGCACTTTGCCGTCCATTCCCAATGCCGCCCTACCTTAGGCCCCGCCACATGGCAATGCGACTGGTGCGCTCGCGGCAAACAACACGACCTCACCCGTCTCCACGCAGTCCAGTGGGCGCCTTGCCTTCAACTACACGACATCATCAGTGAGACCCCCTCCGGCCCCACCGCCCTCACCGCATTCAACTCCGGCTTTGTCCCCTCCACCACTCCCATTCTGCCAGAACCCGGACCCCCTCCATGGACACACCCCCTAATCACATTCAACCACGACCCCATTAACCCCGACCTCGACATGCTCCCTACCGGTACATTCGCCATACACGCACACCCCTCACTTCACGATACCACAATCCTTTGCACTCCCGGCGGCCGCGCAGTCACCACCCTTAACGGCCCCCGCGTCCGCCACCTATACCAACTCTTTCGCCCCGACCTCTCCGATCATACATTCGAAGAGGAGGTCTACAACCTCCTCACTCGCTTAGGCTCCCGCTCAGAAATCCACTCACCTACACCCGCCACCACCACCCGGAACAGATGGGCCACCAGAGAGGACCTCCTCTCGGCCCTCCGTCACACATTCCACATCCAGACAGAACTCTACTCAGACCCCCTCAATAAATCACTCCACTCGCACACCTACCACTCACTCTACCCCGAAGACATAGTCTTCTCATCCAGCGGCAGTAATGCCCCACACACATGGCAAGGCACCAACATCGCCAACCCCGAATACGACCACGAATGCATGCGCCGAGCCATGGAACATGCAATCACCAGCGCACACCTCACAGCCTCACACACCCCCAGCGCTACCATCCTCATACTCCCCCGTTGGGAACCCTCCACACCTCACCGACTCCTACTCACCTCACTCCGCAGGCATATACCATTTCCCCCCCAACCCCACTCACCCCCTTACCTACCCCCTCCAAGAACGCACACGACTAACATACTCCCCCACCAGAGGAACTCTTGCTTGGAACTGGCAGGACTTCGTATACACAGACGGCTCGAAAAAAGGAGGCAGCTCCCCTCTCGGGGCGGCAGCCACCCACCCAGCCTCGGACACCAACATTAAAATCCTGGTGACCTCTACCCCTCCCTCCCATACTATCAATCGAGCCGAACTAGCTGGCATTGACATAGGCCTCCAACTAGGCCATACCCACCTCCTAACTGACAGTGCGTGCTCCCTCCGTCTCATACAAGGATACCTTAACTGCCCCTCCGCTTATAGGCACAACATCCACCGCGACACACTCCTCTCCATCACACGCACCATCATAACCCGCTGCGACGCAGGCATCCGCACACATCTCGGCAAAATTAAAGCACACAACCACTCACTCGGCAACGACCTCGCAGACGCACTCGCTAACCAAGTAGCAGATGGTCAACCACCAAACACCACATACAACACAGGCTCGGACGTGTCCATTGGTCACTGGACCTGGCCTTACACCCTCATACCACGGACTCAAGGGGAACCCATACCCTACATATACACAAACCTCAAAGCCGACGCACACACCCACAGCTGCAAGCACACACTTACACCCCTCTCACAAACATCCAAACACGGCGCCCTCCTCGCCCGCGCCGCGGCAGACGGCGCCGACTTCACCTTCCACAAAAAACTCACAACACTCACCAACACCCAATTCACCCACAAACAAGAATTCATATGGGGCGTCCACAACACCCGCCTCCTCACACACAACCCCACCATGCGATGCCCCATGTGTGGACAATTCACCAGCAACGGCCACATGGCCGGTAACTGCCCATCCATGGCTGGCCTAAGACATGACCGTCACAACAGCGCGCTACAACTCCTACCTTCCCTCCTGGAACGCCACAACGGAGGTCGCTGGGAGACTATCACTGCAGACTTCGGTAACAAACCCATCAAGTCTTTCACCCGCCCCACCCCCACCTACACCCCTCTTGACTGTTACCCCCCGCACCCCACCCACATGCCCACCCGCCTTGTTGATGCAGACGAAGGTCTCTCGCCCGACTCCCTAACCTCGTGCCATGCTATCCTCCCCCCCGAAATCCTCCCGCCTGCACTACGTCCCCCGGCGCACAAACCCGATTTCATACGCCTCCTCGAACCTCGCTTCGTCGGCCACAACAACGGCCGCCGCCGATACTCATCTATCAAGAAAATACAGATAGGGGAGTGGACGTACTGCACCGACCACAACCTCTCACACACAGCCCGCTTGATTAGGGACAAATACACACCCCTCGCAAATGCCATCCGAAACCACTGGCCAGGTACCGAAGTCGACATCCTACCCATAGTCATGAGCCGCACGGGCACACCGCACTCATCCACCATCGCAAGTCTCACCTCTCTCCTCACCCTCCGCACCGACCCTCCCGACAAACTCATCACCAAAGCACGACTCGACACATCTCGCATCCTTTCCACACTCCATGCACACACTGTCCAATGGCTGCATTATCTCCTCCTTGTCTACCGCACCAAATCACGCACGACCACTCGCCGAGCCTCCGCATAACGCACCTCCCCAAGCCATTGCTGCACACCACCTTTAACCCGCTTCAGACCCTCCCCGGGGGGGAGTAAAGCCCCCGACCACACTTGGAGAGGTTGGACATAGGTGGTTCACGGTCTAGCCCTGACTTGTAAGTTCCCTGTATGGCATAGTTGGGAGGGCCCAGAGACAGCAGCCGACGCATCCGGCTTTTTGGTGAAAAACCGGCGCATACGGTACATGTTGTAAACAATTTCAATTTCAATTTCAATTTCTATACCGCCTCAAACAAGTTATCGGTATGTCCGATCTAGACATGTACTAATAATATCTAGAGCTTACAATAGCTATATGCAACTAATAACTAGAAGGTATGACTTACAACATGCATACACACGTTGTTCTTGTTAAGATTGTTGTCTTGGTGTTGTGATTGCTGTTGTTGTTTTTGATTATTCTGTTGTTACTAGTTATAATGAGTAATGTCATGTAACAATGCATTACCTACCATTGTATAAATACTCGTTACTATGAAATGAAATGAAATTGTTTGCCACAATCACCGAATTTAGGACTCTTGGTCCTTTCGTTTCTCCCGCTACCGCGCGGACGAAAAGAACTCATGCACGACGACAATCAAGCAATGATGGCGGTACTCAGTCACCTTGCGTCCCGGTCACCAACCATGATGGACGAACTTCAAAATGTATGGGCACTCATAGACAGCAACAACATCAACATCCGCGCGCGTTATATTCGATCCGCGGCCAACGTAACATGCCGCGAAGCAGATGGAGACGACTAGCAAGTCAACCCTCGTATATTCACTTAGCTTGACTCACTGTGGGGCCTCCACTCGATCGACACATTTTCCACGCAAGGCAACACACAGCTCCGTCACTACAATACCCGACGGCAAGACCCATGCGCGGAAGCCGTGGACTGCCTCCATCTCCCCGACAACCTCTGGACGTCGGAGATCAATTGGTGCAACCCACCTTGGACGCTCCTTCCCGATTTCGTCCGAAAGTTACGTCAATCTAGCGCCGAGGCAACAGCGATCGCGCCGTACTCGCCCGCCAAACAGCGGTGCCAACTAGTGAGCGAGCTATCCGACGAACAAATATTATACCCCTCTCCCTAGACTTATTCTTTCCGGGCAAGCGCGGAAAGTATGAGGGTGCCGGACCGCCGACTGGAGCGTCACGGCTTTCCACGTACCACACCGGCTTGGCTATAACGATCACGGGGAAATATCAACCCAACCCCGACCGCCCGGACGTCAACGCCCATCTCTAGACACGTCCGGATATCCGCGGACAACGACCACTCCGCAATACCAGTGAAGTACCGACTCATCGAGCCTTCGGCCCATGCACCTTGGCACGCCTCGATGGGTATTCACGTCGGCGCACTCGTCGGGACGAACGACATGGACGACCTCGTGCTCGGCCCCCACAAACTACAACAGCTACAACACCGGAACGTAACGTTGCACAGTTTTTGGCGACGAAGAGGGCATCACCCCGCTACACGCCTCCTCGGCCAATATGCTTCGCTTCAGAATGGCTCGTCCGAGCTCGAACATTCGCGGCATGCAGCCTCCAACCCTACTTCTCAACGATCAACAAATTCTTTCGCGACCACCTCAAGGAGCCGGTGGCGCTTGGACCACTCCTAACGGAGGCACGTCGAGGACTCGCCATGCAACAATAGCCCATCACCGACCCCGACAATCGCGTCCCAATCCCAACGCCCATCGTACAATAAATACTACAATTCGCCCACAGACACTACCTGGCATTAACCTCGCGGCCGGACACCCGCGTACTCATCAAGACCTTTCGCGAAATTCTCGAAGTCTTCACCACCTATTGCTATTTTTGCCGCACGGAACCGGAGTACGCTGCCACGTGGACGACATCGCGGTCGACATGACATGCGGTAACATGCTCTTATTCTTACGAAAAGCAAAGGGAGATCAACGTACAGCCGCGGCCAACAAACCGCTGTTACAACTCCCGATTGCTGCAGTACCGCTACTAGCGGACCTCATGGAGGCGTTTTCTGCTCGACGCACTAGTTACTGCAAATAACTCGACATTGGACCCGATCCCGCAACCTTTTGGGCAGTAACACGCGACGAGACACCGCACGCGTGGACCGCCAAGACCATCACCGAGTGGATTCGAGAGGCGTGTAGCGCCATCGGCGCTTCACCCCCCCCGCAATTCAAGTGGAAACCGCATAGCCTACGGAAGAGCGCGGCGTCCGCCGCCACATGTATCGTCGCACCCCTCACCAAGATTCGCTTCTTGGGTGGTTGGAAAAAAACCAGCGATGTCGTCAATGGCAAGTACATCGACCCTACTATGAGCGCAACCCCGGCGGCATGGCTAGTTGCCACACCCCCGGATTAGTAGCCTACGCCGAACTTCGGTCGATATTGGATGGCATAATTTGACTCCAAGTCGCTAGCAGATTCTTGTAATGGTAAAATATAGGGGGTTAACGGTTAGTTCACGTGCCATGTTGAGTCCGCCGAAGGCAACGCGCGGAGACAAAGCGTCACAAGCGGAGTAAATTGTCCGCGGCAAACGCCCACACGCTTAACATCTAAAGCAACTCCTCTAGGTGGCAGCAACCATTGAAATTGAAATGGAAATTGTTTACAACAATACCAGAATTAACCGGCTGCTGTCTCTGGCCCCCCTTGCTTATGCCTAGTGGACTTACGTAGCTAGGGGCTAGACCGTGAACCACTAATCCCAACCTCTCCATTGGCAGTAGCAATACCGTCTAAAACGTACACGTAACCATGATTTTATTATTTTCTTTCTATACGTATTTTTGTTGGAAACATTATGAAATAAAAATGTCGCTAATCTCCACGATGCGCGGCCTTCTCCAGCCGCTGCGAGGTAGCTCATCAGCTAAGCCGGTTAGCTGGTGCTGGTCGAGTCGGACCTGCCTGACCTGTGCTCGTGTGCGACTCCGGTCGTGCCGGAGGTAGGGGGGAAAGGCAGGCAAAAAACCCCTCTCGCTCAGTTCGTCGACGGTCCCGACTCGATCCTTGCACATCCCCGTGCGAGATATTAGTCGCCCCTCCCGGCGCAACTCGGCACCTAGCTTAGCCTTCACTCCTCCTGCGGGGGCTGGGAAGAGAAAATAGCTAGGCTGCACTGCTGTAGACGGTGTCCGGCTGGCTCTCTTGCCCCCGAGCCAGATTTTCTCATGTCCCCTGTCCATTCGCCGACTGTTTCCACCACCCATTTGATCGCGATGTGCCGTCCGTACCCTCCCCCGGTGGTTTACGTTGTTAGGGGACCGCCTATACGAGCAGTGTGCCGTTGCGATAACCCGGGGCACACTGCGTGAGGCAGCCTGTCGATAACCGGGTACCTACTAGACGAGGGGTTGTAGAACATAGGGATCGAGTCGCCGTTCCTCAAAAGATGGTGGGTACGGGAATATTCATCCAAAAAACCCCCCGTACCGGGTTTTTCCGGCGGCGGGTGATCCTAAGGACCTCCGCCGCCAGACCGTGCCGCTCCTTCGGCTGCGACCCACCTCCGTCTTGCGTAGCTTCAGGCCTCTCCCCCAGGGGAGACTAAAAGTTCTCGCAGGGCCGGCGACTGCTAGCGAGCGCCACCCCCAGCGCTGCTTCCCAGCTACCCGCCGCCAGCTCCAACACCCTCGTCCCATCGCCGATCCGTCCGTACCCTTCCTCGCCAAAAAAAAAATTCTCAAACATCGTTCCCGCCGTGACGGGAGAGTATCTGTGAGTATTTAGTTACTGAAAAAACATATCGGATAGACCGAGCGGGAGATCCCTGTTCTAGTGTACGGATATTATGTTTTTCGAAAACCCTCCGTACAGGGCCTCCCGACAGCTGCTTATCCCGCGGATCGCAGCTGTCGGTACCTCGTTCAGCCCCCTACCGTGCGAGGCCTGGCACGGCTACGGGGTTACCAGCGCCCACCGCGTGGAGGTAGAGGTAGGTGCCGACGGGCCTGCGAGCGCACCCCCCTCCGGGGCCGCCGCCGCTGCGCCGCCGGCGGGCGCCGGTAGCAACCACCTTATGCCTTTGCGCTCGCCAAATCGTCTCGCGCAACCCA
>JAPMLY010001172.1:24812-37312 GCA_026401115.1 Tetraselmis chui
ACCAGTTCATGTGGAGGTACAGATAAGGGATATTTATCATGCATATGTAAAGCAGATGTTCACATTAATACAAAAGGACCTGTGAAGTTTTCTTGCGGAGCTGTACAAGAACCCTGACTTGCATCCCATTACAGCGACACGGGGCCTGTACTCCTGTAGTAAACATGCCTGTAGTGAACCCAGGCCTATAGTGACCGACCTGGGGGGTGGGGGGGGGGGGGGCGGATTTTTTCCAGGTGTTAAGAGAGGCCTGTAGTATTCAAATTTTCTTACAAGAAAAAGCAGTGGAAGCAACCAAGCAAAAAGAAGAAAAGAGTAAGAGAGGCATGCAGTGAATATAGGCCTGTAGTGAACCCAGGCCTATAGTGACGGGGGGGGGGGGGGGGGGGGGGGGGGGGGGGGGGGGGGGGGGGACCAAAGTGGCTAAAATCAAGGGGTGTAGTGGACACCCAGTTTTTTTCGTGCCTCTACCACTAGCACGGTCTGCTGCCGTTGTGCGCAGTCGTGCGGCGTGAAGGGTCATGCTGCCATGCGGCAGCGTAGCAACGCATGTTGGAATGGTAAGCATTGCAAGGTGCAGGGGGCGAACGCCCCGCCTTAGCTCAACGAGTGCAACACGATTGGGTGCAGCAACCTGCTTCACCACATGTGCCAGGGCGCGTATGAGGCGGCGCATACAGAGACGGAGGACGACGGGCCGATGAGCAAGCGCTGCTTTGCCTGCTTGTTAAAACGTGCCGGCCCGATGGCACAGCAACCCGCTGCTACGACTCATGCGAGCCATGCGCTTCGTTTTTCCCCTCGACTCGCCGCCGCACGTCTGCATGCTGCTGCGTCCAGCCCGCTTGTCGACAAGGACGAAGCCGAGACAGTCGTACGCATGAAACATGGTGGGAGAACCGGTGTCAAGCGCGCGAAAGGCGAGAAGCGTGCCCACTTGACCTATGCGCAGCAAGTCGGCACCATCAACCATTACATCTCTCAAGGCGAGGTCCGTCCCAGCTACAAGGCCCTTATCGAGTGGGTTGTGGACCAATACAAGATGGATGCCCCCCCCCTCCAAGGCTTTCATTTCAAAGATGATAAAGAACATTGATGGCATTTTGCGTAAGTGGCGCTCAAATACATTGAATTATGGAAATTGCATTGATGCCTTGTTGAGGAGGGATTTGATCATTTCCTTCTATTGCCTTATAGATGAACATGGCTCAACTATTCAGCTAGAGTTGGGTGGGAACAGGAAGAAGAAAAGAGTTGCAGTCTTTGCCGCGCAAAATGTGTTGGAGGTCCCCGCAAAACACACGCCTCCCTCCTCCCCCGACTCACCCCCCTCTGGAAAATAACATCACCACATGGCCACAAGTCCTCCTCCGCGCCACCCCCTCCTCCTTCATACTCAAATCCTGCAAATCCATCTCTAAGCTCACGGGGTCCACTACCCCAATTTCAATCCCCATACGCCTCCTCGCCGCAATCCTCACCGAACCCTCCAATACTATCCACAACCGCCTCCCCATCACAAGCCTCACCCCCAAGCAAGCATCCCCCCCCCCCACCACTGTCCACCCCTCATGGATTCCTCTCCTTTTCCCCACACCTTCCCAGCTCCCCCCCCCACCCTCTCATCCGGCATCTACACCTCCCGCACCAGACACTCCACCCCCACCGCACCCACCACACACATAGACACAGAATACCTCACCCCCTCAGACCACCACTACCCCCCTGCGACGTTACGCGCATCATTTCCAAACACAAGGACACAGAATACGGCCAAGTTTAGTCCATGGTTGAATGGGCCCGGAACACCTCACGGAATGGGACACTCAACTCCAACTCGACGAAGGCTTCCGCCTCATCTCCTTAACCCCCACATCGGTATGCCTCCCCACCCCCTCCCCCGTCGCATGCTCCATATGTCATGACCCACTGCACACAGAACCCACCTCCTACTGCTGCACATGCCCGTACTTTGCCGTCCATTCCCAATGCCGCCCAGCTATGGGACCAGCCACATGGCGGTGCGATTGGTGCACTCGCGGCCATCAACACGACCTCACCCGCCTCCACCAGGACGCTGGGACACCATCATTGCAGACTTCGGTAACAAGCCCATCAAATCATTCAATTCCCCCACTCCCCCACACACCCCTCTTGATTGTCACCCCCCTCACCCCACCCACATGCCCACCCGCCTTGTTGCTGCCGACGAAGGTCTTTCACCCGACTCCCTAACCTCGTGCCCCGCCGTCCTCCCCCCTGAGATTCTCCTCCCTGCGCTACGACCCCGGCGCACGAACCCGATTTCATCCGCCTCCTCGCACCACGATTCGTCGGCCACACAAACGGTCGCCGCCGATACTCATCTATTAAGAAAATTCAGATAGGGGATTGGAAGTACTACACGGACCACAACTTATCCCATACAACCCAATTGATTCGAGCCAAATACACACCCCTCGCAAATGCCATCCGCAACAACTGGCCAGGTACCGAAGTCGATATCCTTCCCATCGTCATAAGCCGCACGGGTACACCGCTCTCATCACCATCGCAAGTCTCACCTCCCTACTTACTGCCCCCTAACAAACTCATCTCCAAAGCACGACTCGACAAGACTCGCATCCTTGCACAACTCCACACGCATATTGTGCAATGGCTTCATCATCTCCTACTCATATATCGCATCAAATCCCGCACTTCCTCTCGCCGCGCCTCCGCACACTGCACCTTCGCACGCCCCTGAATGCACGCTGCCCTCAATCCGCATTGCACACTCCCCGGGGGGGAGTACAACCCCCGAAAATCCCTGGAGAGGTTGGATTAAGGTGGTTAAGGGTCTAGCCCTGACTTGTAAATTCCCTGTATGGCATAGTTGGGAGGGCCCAGAGACAGCAACCGGCGCGTACGGTATTTGGTGTAAGCCGGCGCATACGGTACATGTTGTAAACAATTTCAATTTCAATGTTGGAGGAAAAGCTGCTAAGATGGATTCATGCGCATGACGCCTAGCATGGTGGCTGAATCCATGTGAATGATCATATGATGATGGCAAAGGTGATTTGCTTTGGGAAATGCGATGTAATGCCATGTCGCATTGCTGGGCGGTATTTTGTGATAGTTACTTTGTTATGAATTTGGCGCTAAATTGAAAGCATTGCATTATGCGCAAGCCAAGGAAATTGACGAGGAGCACAACTTGCAATTCAACCCGAAGCAGTTCAAGTTTTCCTCCAACTGGTTGTTGGGATTCAAGAAAGCCAACAACATCAACCGGCTGCGGCTGCGCGGTGAAGGCGAATCCGCGGATCTTGTCTATGTGCAAGCGGTGCGAGAGCAATTACTCCTCATCCTCATGGATGTCCCCTTGGAGAAAATATTTAACTTTGATGAGACATGTATGAGTTGTGCTGCGATTAACCCCATATGTGGTAGATTTGCTAGACTCCTTTAATGGCCATTGTGCCTAGCCTAGTGTTTATATGTATTGTATAGCGATGGTATTGCTATATATTACATATATATACATACGTGCAGTATTGTACTTGTAATTCTTTCTTACGCTATTGGAGTTCATGTAACATGTGTTTTCTAGAGAATGCTACTCACAGCTAGCATTGTTATTGGCTCTGCGAAGCACCGCAAGGGTGGTAAGATTGCAAAGGATAGGCTCACGGTTGGACTTTGGTGGAATGCTACCGGCACTAACTTCTTCAAGCCTGTGTTCATTGGTAAGGCCAAGCGCCCGCGCTTCTTTGGAGCCCACTGGCGTCATGAGAAAATTGGTGGCTTGTATTACAACAATTATAGAGCGTGGATGCGCAGCTATATTTGGCTGGATATTCTCGCCAAGTTCAACCGTTACATCTACGGCATGAGCAATGGTACTAAGCCGGTTATCCTTTTGGCTGACAACTGCCATGCTCCCAACATGCCAGCTAACGCAAAACCATGGGAGTGAGGTGACCTGCGTGGCTTCTGGATGTCCAACGTGCTGGTGATCGTCTTTATGCCCAACATCACATCCTAGGTCCAACCACTGGACGTTGGCGTGATTCAGACTACCAAGGCGTTGTACCGCAAGCGTCACATGGCTTGGATCCCGCAGCATCTTGCAACATTGGAGAAGACGAAGGAGTCAGCGCCGAACTCCAAGCCTCTCATTAACTGTACCGTGCGCCATATCATTGAATGGTTCATGATAGCGCTTGGGCAGCTGCCCCATGCATCGGTGCACAACTATTGGGCTGTCCGCAATATCTTGACTCCCGCCCGGATGGCTGATCTGTCCACTTGGATCAAGCACAACAACCGCGCTGCACGGAATGAAATGGCCAACAGCATTGCAAGTGTCTCTGATGCTGTGATTCAGGAGCTCAGTGACACGCTATCTCAACTGGGCAAGTCTTTGGCGGTAGATAAGTCGCAGTCGGTGCGCATGGCCGAGGCTGTGGACGTATTTAACTTGCCACATGAGCGTGTTGTGTTTGATAGTGATGAAGCTATGCTTGATGCAGTGGATCGCGTAGACCATGTTGTGGGAGTGGAGAGCGCGGATGATCCGATGGATGAGGAAGGTATGGAAGTGGACGTGGAAGTGGAAGTGGAAGTTGGCGATGATAGCATTCCTATTGATGAGGATGTTGATGTGGGTGAGGAGCATGAAAAGATAATGTCTCTAGATGAGGCTAGGACTACAGTAGATCGGTTGTATGCCTTTGTTGCACAGAATAGTGAGTAAGTGGACCCAGCTATGAGCACTCGTGCATGCAGTGGTGTGTATATGGCTGATACTCTTCGCGTGGCTCTTAACCGCATGCACACCACAACTGCTACTCGCCATGCTAACATCCGAGAGTTTTTCAAGCCATCTAAGAGTTGTAAGGAATCACTATGCCACTCACATGTACTTTCGCCATTATGTGGCTGGCGCAACAATGTGATACCTCGTTGCCACAGCCTTCTTGTGAACAAAACAGCTTTTTTGATACATGTAGTAAACATGCCTCTTGTGAACACATGCTTGTAGTGAACAAGGGGGGGGGGGGGGGAGACGCCATGTTCACTACATGCCTCGTGTCAATGTATCCCGTTGGTTGAGACGATATATTCACGGGACTCCATGGTGTATTGTTTCGCTCCTGCACGGCACGGTTCAGTCTCGTATACGGGTGTCCGACAAGGAGATCCTCTTGGCCCGGTTTTTGTTCAACTTGGCGATCAACACCGCCCTCCGGAATATTGAAGAACGGTGCAAGGATTCAACGGCGATCCAAGCCTTTTTTGCTCATGGAAAGTATTTGATCAAAACGCCTTTCGTCCCGATTATGATTACAGTGGCTACGGAGGAAATGGGGAAAGTATGCTCGACGAATGTTCAACCAATCAAATCTTCGTGTATGGTACCTCCGGATACGGCCCATGAACTTGTCGAGGTGATACGGGCGGTGGTCCCCGTTGTTACGGGTACTAGTAACCTTGGAGCCCCTTTGGCGATGGACTTCTCGATGACATATGGCCCTCTAGCACCTCATAATGAGAACTATGTTCATTCTTGGCTACAAGACTCCGTGGAGGCTCATCAACTCCTCTTGGACAAGACCGTTTGCTTTGCTATGTCGGACTTCGGAGGGACACACGCCGCTTTTCGCTTGACGATCACGTGTGCGGTACGCCGCTATGGGTTCTTGCTCTGCACCCTCCCCCCAAATATCTGCCGACCGTACCTTGCTACTGCATATAGGGCAGTTCGTACAACAGTTTACCGAATCTTGGGCGTTTCTTTGGACGCACAAACACTCGATCAACTAAATTGTGCTAAACGCCAGCTTCCCCTCCCTCCGGAGTTTGGGGGGCTTAATGTACCGTCCCTCGAGCTCGACACCGAACCTGCTCACTATGCCTCATTCACTGCGACCCTCGCCAACCTGATTATTGATTACGAGTCCGAGTCGCTAGGTCCTTTGTAAGGTCTCATCCGACACGAACTACTGAATGTTAGGCGCCCGCCGGCGGCGCAGCGGCGGCGAGCCCGGAGGGGGGTGCGCTCGCAGGCCCGTCGGCACCTACCTCTACCTCCACGCGGTGGGCGCTGGTAACCCCATAGCCGTGCCAGGCCTGGCACGGTAGGGGGCTGAACGAGGTACCGACAGCTGCGATCCGGGGGATCAGCAGCTGTCGGGAAGCCCTTTACGGAGGGTTTTGGTAAAACATAATATCCGTACTCCGGCACATGGAACTCCCGCTCGGCCAGTCCGATATGTCTTTTCCGCGACTAAATACTCGCAGATACTCTCCCGACGATGGGGCGGGGGCGACGTCTGCGAAATATTTTTTGGCGAAGAGGGGTACGGACGGATCAACGGAGGGACGAGGGTGTTGGAGCTGGCAGCGGACAGCTGGGAAGCAACGCTAGGGACGGCGCTCGCTAGCAACCGCCAGCCCAACGATAGCCTTAGGTCTCCCCTGGGGGCGAGGCATGTTGCTGCGCAGGACGGAGGTGGGTCGTAGCCGGAGGAGCGACACCGTCTGGCGGCGGCGGTCCCTAGGATCGCCCAACGCCGGAAAAGCCCGGTACGGGGGGTTTTGGAAAAATTCCCGTACCCACCATCTTTTGAGGACCGGCGACTCGATCCTTGTGTTCTTCCAACCCCTTCCCTAGTCGGTACCCGGTTATCGATAGGCTGCCTCACGCAGTGTGCCTAGGGTTATCGTAACGGCACACTGCTCGTAAAGGCGGCCCCCTAACAACGTTAACCACTAGGGGAGGGCACGGACGGCCACAGCGCGATTAGATAGGTGTTGGAAACGGACGGGAAAAGGACAGGGGACAAGAGAAAATCTGGCTCGGGGGCAGGAGAGCCAGCCGGACACCGTCTGCAACCTAGTTCATTTTACTTCTCAGCCCCCGAAGGAGGAGAGAAGACTCGGCTAGGTGGAGAGCTGCGTCGAGAGGAGCGGCTAATAACTCGGGCGGGGTTGAGCACGGATCAAGGCGGGACCGACGACGACCTATGCGAGGGGGGTTTTCACCTGCCTTTCCCCCCAAGCTCCGGCACGACCGGAGTTGCACAGGAGCCGAGGTCAAGCATGTTCGCCTCGACCAGCTCAAGCTGAGCAGCCTTGCTGATCAGCGACCCCGCAGCGGCTAGAGCAGGCCGCGTATCGTGGAGACTAGCGACATCTTTTATTTCATACTGTATCCAAAAAAAAAACGTATAGATCAGAAAATAATAAATACCTAGATACGGGTATGTTTTAGACGGTATCGTTACTGCCATTGGAGAGGTTGGGATTAGTGGTTCACGGTCTACCTCACGCTTAGAAGTCCAACAACAAGTTGAGCATAGCAAAAGGGGGGGCCCAGAGACTCCAGCCGGTTTTACTGGTATTGGAGTAAAATATTTCAATTTCAATACTGAATGTTGCCACTTCTACTTTACCGTTGGCGGTCCAATTGCGCAGCTCGTATGAATCGATCTCCACTATGGGC
Source organism: Tetraselmis chui (assembly GCA_026401115.1). Classification (NCBI taxonomy): domain Eukaryota; kingdom Viridiplantae; phylum Chlorophyta; class Chlorodendrophyceae; order Chlorodendrales; family Chlorodendraceae; genus Tetraselmis; species Tetraselmis chui. The sequence goes on from JAPMLY010001172.1 coordinate 32,305, forward strand.
GGGTTTTCGGAATCGGATCTCGTGGTGTTGACTAACACACTAAACTAAAACCTCTCCGATTATGCTGGGCCCGATGTCGAGTTGGTGGTATCTCCGGTCAACAATGCGGTGGCACCCTCTACCCAACTGACTTGCCTACAACTTCCGACTCTCGATGCTCTCACTCCCTTGGGAGCTTATGGGGGCCACATTCAACGGGGTATTTCGCGCATTCTTCGTGCCCGGGCCAACCTTGACCTCTTGGCGTTTCGCAGACCTTCCCCACCGGACTATATGAGGGTGATTTCGGGTACGGGTCGCGGGGCTGTGGCTATCTTTTTCGCGTCACATGAGTCTAGTTTCAAGGTGCCATCTGATTGCTATATGATGGCAGCTCACCGGGTGCTTGGCTTGACTGCGGAACGCGCCTCTCATGTTCGAAAGTGCCCTCGATGCAATGAGGCTCCTTCAGAGTCTCGCAGGTATGGATCTTCGTCGACGGTATTGGGCATCTCTATGTCGGGTGAGCGCTCAACAAGTGCTATGCTTATGGACCATATCCCCCGGTGCCCGCGCTCTTGGTATATCATTCAACTTCACAACCGTAATGTCCACGTGCTTGTAGAATTCATGCTTGAAGCGGGGGCTACTAAGGGCCGGGACTTGCGGTTGGAGGTCCGCCGTACTCGGTCGGGAGCTTCTCGAGATCGCCCTGAGGATGTGGTTTGGGTTTCACCCCCCACCCTCCAATCCGGCATCTGCACCTCCCACACCACTCACTCCACCCCCACCGCACCCACCACACACTTAGACACAGAATACCTCACCCCCTCCGACCACCACTACCCCCCCTGCGACGTTACACGCATCATCTCCAAACACAAAGACACAGAATACGGCCAAACGCAGTACATGGTCGAATGGGCCCCGGAACACCTCACGGAATGGGACATTCAGCTACAACTCGACGACGGCTTCCGCCTCATCTCCTCCGCTCCCACATCGGTATGCCTCCCCTCCCCCTCCCCCACCACATGCTCCATCTGTCATGACCCCCTGTACACAGAACCCTCCTCCACCTGCTGCACATGCCCGCACTATGCCATACACTCCCAATGTCGCCCAGCCCAAGGACCCACCACATGGCAGTGCGAGTGGTGCGCTCGCGGCCAACGTCACGACCTTACCCGCCTCCACGAAGTGCAGTGGGCCCCGTGCCTACAACTCCACGACACCATCAGTGAGACCCCCTCCGGCCCCAACGCCCTTACCGCATTTAACTCCGGCTATGTCCCCTCCACCGCACCCATTTTGCCAAAACCCGGACCCCCTCCGTGGTCACACCCACTTATCACATTCAACCATGACCCCATCAACCCCGACCTCGACATGCTCCCTACCGGTAAATTCGCTATCCACGCACACCCATCACTCCACGACACCACCATACTCTGCACTCCCGACGGCCGCGCAGTTACTACCCTTAACGGCCCCCGCGTCCGCCACCTCTACCAACTCTTTCGCCCCAACCTCTCGCAGCATACGTTCGAAGAGGAGGTCTATCACCTCCTCACCCGTCTAGGTTCCCGCTCAGAAATCCACTCACCCACGCCCCCCACCACCACCCGAAATAGATGGGCCACTAGAGAAGACCTCCTCACAGCCCTCCGTCACACATTCCGCATCCAGACAGAACTCTACTCCGACCCCCTCAATAAATCCCTTCACTCCCACACATACCACTCCCTCTATCCCGAAGATACAGTCTTCTCATCCAGCGGTAGCAATGCCCCGCACACCTGGCAAGGCACCATCATAGCCAACCCCGAATACGACCACGAATGCATGCGCCGCGCCATGGAACACGCAATCACCAGCGCACACCTCACAGCCCCTCACACACCCAGCGCAACCATCCTCATCCTCCCCCGATGGGAACACACACCCTATCGACACTCCAAATACATCAACTCCCCATACACCCACCACCTTTACACCCTCCCCAACGACGCAAACACATTCCTACCCCCCGACCAACACACTGGCAACCCCACCCCCACCCCATTCGGCACACGATGGATGGTCGACATATACCTCGTAGCCAACCCCCTTGCACTCTCCACCCTCCCACCACCCACAGCCATGACCGCACTTCACAACGCTCTCGAATCTATCTACGACACTCACCTCCCCAACCCCATCATCACCCCCCCTCCCCCCCACCTCATTGTCACCTACTCACCCCACTCAGCAGGTATATACCACCGCCCCCCAAACCCAACTCACCCCCTCACACACCCCCTCCCAGACCGCGTACATCTAACGTACCCCCCCCACCAGAGGCACCCTTGCTTGGAACTGGCAGGACTTTGTATACACAGACGGCTCGAAAAAAGGCAGCTCGACCCCCCTCGGAGCAGCAGCTACCCACCCCGCCTCGGACACCAAAGTCAAAATCCTGGTGACCTCTACCCCTCCCTCCCATACAATAAATCGTGCTGAATTAGCTGGCATAGATGTCGGCCTCCAATTTGGCCGCACCCACCTCCTCACAGACAGTGCGTGCTCCCTCCGCCTCATACAAGGCTACTTAAACTGCCCTTCCACTTACCGCCACAACATTCATCGCGACACCCTCTCATCTATCACACACACCCTTAAAACCCGCTGCGAAGCAGACATCCGTACACACCTCGGCAAAATCAAAGCCCACAATCATTCCCTAGGCAACGACCTCGCAGACACCCTCGCCAACCAAGTCGCGGATGGTCACCCACCCGACACTTTATACACCACAGGTTCTGAAGTCACAATAGGCCACTGGACATGGCCATACACCCTCCTCCCACAAACCCTAGGGGACCCCATACCCTACAGATACACCAACCTCAAATCCGACGCACACACCTACAACACAAAACACACACACACTCCTCTCTCGCAAACAACCAAACACGGAGCCCTCCTCGCCCGCGCCGCGAAGGACGGCGCCGATTTTTCTTACCACAAAAAACACTCAACCCTCACAAATATCCAGTTCACACACAAACAAGAATTCATGTGGGGCGTCCACAACACCCGCCTCCTTACTCACAACCCCACCCTACGCTGCCCCCTATGTGGTCAATTCACCAGCAACGGCCACATGGCCGGTAACTGCCCCTCTATGTCTGGTCTAAGACAGGACCGACACAACAGCGCTCTGCAACTCCTACTCTCCCTACTGGAACGCCACAACGGAGGCCGTTGGGAAACCATCACCGCAGACTTCGGTAACAAACCCATAAAATCGTTTGCTTCCCCCACCCCTGCCCACACTCCACTTGACTGCCACCCACCCCACCCCACCCACATGCCCACCCGACTTGTTGCTGCTGACGAAGGTCTCTCGCCTGACTCCCTAACCTCATGCCCCGCCGTCCTCCCCCCAGAGATTCTCCCCCCCCCACTTCGTCCCCCTGCACACAAACCTGACTTCATCCGCATCCTCGAACCCCGATTCGTTGGTCACTCCAACGGTCGCCGTCGCTACGCGTCCATAAAAAAGATTCAGATAGGGGAATGGAAGTACTGCACAGACAACAACCTCTCCCACACAGCCGACCTCATACGTGACAAATACACACCCCTTGCGAACGCCATCAGAAACCACTGGCCAGGCACAGTGGTCGACATCCTCCCCATAGTCATGAGCCGCACAGGTACACCGCACTCCTCCACCATCACGAGTCTCACCTCCCTTCTCACCGCCCGCACCGACCCTCCAGATAAACTCGTTTCCAAAGCACATCACGACACATCTCGCATTCTTGCACAACTCCATACGCATACTGTCCAATGGCTGCATCACCTCCTACGCATATACCGCATCAAGTCCCGCACGACCTCCCGCCGCGCATCCGCACATTGCCCCCTCGCACGACCCTGAATGCACACAACCTTCGCCTCTACTTGCACCCTCCCCGGGGGGGAGTAAAACCCCCGAACACCCTTGGAGAGGTTGGATTAGGTGGTTAACGGTCTAGCCCTGACTTGTAAGTTCCCTGTATGGCATAGTTGGGAGGGCCCACAGACAGCAGCCGACGCATCCGGCTTTTGGTGAAAAACCGGCGCATACGGTACATGTTGTAATCAATTTCAATTTCAATTGTGGTTTGGTTAGACTTCATGGCTCCACACCGTCATCTTGTTGTTGATGTGATGGTCACAAGTGCTCGCACGAACACTAGTGTTCCTCGTATAGGTGCTCGTCTCCCACTCCCTGGCAGCCTCGCATTGGGAGCTCAGCATGGCAAACTTGATGCGGACCTCCGCACTTTTGCTGTGCTTGGCACGCCTTCGGTTCAATCGATCCATTACTAATATCCCTTCGCCATGGTGAATGGGGGACGGTTGGCACCGATGGTGACTGAGTTGGTTGATCGCCTGGCTATTTTGGTGGTTGTTCGTCTCTTCCCTTGCATAGGTGCTGACGAGTCTCGCTCCTTGCGATCAAACAGCTGTGCATGTATGCAACATTTTGTTCGTCGATCTACTTATGTTCCTTTTCGGCGTTTTTGGGGGATGTGCGACGTGAATTCATGCAACGTCTTTCTGCTGCTCTTCATGACACTCTGGGTTCCTATCTCCGCGACGCTTTTCATGAGGGCAGTGATGACGCTGTGGCATGCCTTCTTGTTCCTCGGGCTTAGGTTTTTCCCTCTTTTCTTCTCTTTGCTTGGTGTCCTCCACTGATTTTTCTTGTAAGAAATTCTTAACATGTGAAGCCGGGTAAGGTACGTGTTGCCTCTATGAAGATAGTAAGCACACCGTTCATGCCCCCGCCCACACGACGACCCACTGCCGCCCCCTGAGATGCACCTATTGTATCCCTCATCGTCGCCACTGGTGCGCTTAGTGGTTCCGCTCGTCGAGAAATATGGCGCAGTTATACCATTCACTTATACTATAGTGATAAACAGCCATACCCGTACCATTACAAGTGGAGGTGAGCATGAGTATTCATCTTGCATGTATAAATGATATAAAT
>JAPMLY010001172.1:42312-64812 GCA_026401115.1 Tetraselmis chui
GTGAGTGGGGTGGGGGGGGGGGGGGGGGCGAGAGTCAAGAGGGGTGTGGGTGGGTGTGGGGGATGTAAATGATTTGATGGGTTTGTTACCGAAGTCCGCAGTGATGGTCACCCATCGACCTCCGTTGTGGCGCTCCAAGAGGGAGAGTAGGAGTTGAATCGCGGTTTTGTGTCGGTTCTGTCGTAGGTCATACATGGTGGGGCAGTTCCCGGCCATTTGGCCATTGCTAGTGAATTGGCCACACATGGGGCAGCGCAGGGTGGGGCTGTGTGCGAGAAGGCGGGTGTTGTGGACTCCCCACATGAATTCTTGCTTGTGGGTGAATTGGATGTTGGTGAGTGTTGTGTGTTTTTTGTGGAAAGAGAAGTCGGCGCCGTCCTCCGCGGGGCGGGCGAGGAGGGCGCCGTGTTTGGATGCTTGCGAGAGGGGCGTGTGTGTGTGTTCGGTGCTGTGGGTGTGAGCGTCAGTTTTGAGGTCGATGTACATGTAGGGTGTGGGTTCCCCTAGGGTTTGTGGAATGAGGGTGTATGGCCAGGTCCAGCGGCCTATCGACACGTCTGAACATGTGGTGTAAGTTGCGTCGGGTGGGTGTCTATCCTCGACTTGGTTAGCTAGAGTGTCTGCGAGGTCGTTTTATAGGGAGTGGTTGTTTGCTTTAATTTTGCCGAGGTGCGTGCGGATGCCTGCGTCGCAGCGGGTTTTGAGGGTGTGTGTGATGGAGAGGAGTGTGTCGCGTTGAATGTTGTGTCTGTAAGCTGATGGGCAGTTTAAGTAGCCTTGTATGAGGCGGAGGGAGCACGCACTGTATGTAAGGAGATGGGTATGGCCAAGTTGGAGGCCTATGTCAATGCCTGCTAATTCAGCGCGCTTGATAGTGTGGGAGGGAGGGGTAGAGGTCACCAGAATTTTGATGCGGGTGTCCGAGGCGGGGTGGGTGGCGTCTGCTCCGAGGGGGGAGTTGCCTCACTTCTTGGAGCCGTGTGGGTAAACGAAGTCCTGCCAGTTCCAAGCAAGAATTCCTCTGGTGGGGGGGGGGGTATGTTAGTGGCATGCGTTCAGGCTGGAAGGTAAGGGGGGTGAGTGGGGGGGAAGGTAAGGGGGTGAGTGGGGTTGGGGGGGAAGTGGTAAATGCCTGCTGAGTGTGGTGAGTAGGAGTCGGTGAGGTAAGGAGGTGGGATGGTGATGATGGGGTTGGGGACGTGACTGTCGTAGATAGACTCGGGAGTGTTGTGGAGTGCAGTCATGGCTGTGTGTGAAGGTAGGGTGGAGAGGGCTAGGGGGTTAGCGACGAGGTAGATGTCGACCATCCAGCGTGTTCCGAATGGGGTAGGGGTGGTGTTGCCAGTGTGTTGGTCGGGGGTTAGGAAGGTGTTTGCTTCGTTGGGAAGGGTGTAGAGGTGGTGTGTGTATGGGGAGTTGATGTATTTGGAGTGGCGGTATGGTGTGTGTTCCCATCGGGGGAGTATGAGGATGGTTGCACAGGGTGTGTGAGAGGCTGTGAGGTGTGCGCTAGTGATTGCGTGTTCCATGGCGCGGCGCATGCATTCGTGATCGTATTCCAGGTTGGCGATGTTCGTGCCTTGCCATGTGTGTGGGGCGTTGCTGCCGCTGGATGAGAAGATTATGTCTTCGGGGTACAGTGAGTGGTATGTGTCGGAGTGGAGTGACTTGTTGAGAGGGTCTGAGTAGAGTTTTGTCTGGATGTGGAATGTGTGACGGAGTGCGGTTAGTAGGTCCTCTCTAGTGGCCCATCTGTTACGGGTGGTGGTGGCGGGTGTGGGTGAGTGGATTTTTGAGCGGGAGCCTAGGCGAGTGAGGAGGTGGTAGACCTCCTCTTCGAACGTGTGCTGCGAGAGGTCGGGGCGGATGAGTTGAGATAGGTGGCGGACGCGGGGGCCGTTAAGGGTGGTGACCGCGCGGCCGTCGGGAGTGCAGAGTATGGTGGTGTCGTGTCGTGATGGGTGTGTGTGGATGGCGAAATTACCGGTAGGGAGCATGTCGAGGTCGGGGTGGATGGGGTCGTGGTTGAATGTGACTAGGGGGTGCGTCCATGGAGGGGGTCCGGGTTCTGGGAGGATGGGTGTCGTGGAGGGGACAAAGCCGGAGTCAAAGGCGGTGAGGGCGGTAGGGCCGGAGGGGGTCTCACTGATGGTGTCGTGTAGTTGTAGCCATGGTGCCCATTGGACCTCGTGGAGGCGGGTGAGGTCGTGTTGTTGGCCGTGAGCACACCAGTCGCACTGCCATGTGGCGGGTCCTTGAGCCGGGCGGCATTGGGAATGGACGGCAAAGTATGGGCATGTGCAGGTGGAGGTGGGTTCTGTGTGCAATGGGTCGTGACATATGGAGCAGTCGGCGGGGGAGGGGGTGGGGAGGCATACCGATGTGGGGGTGGAGGAGATGAGGCGGAAGCCGTCGTCGAGTTGGAGTTGTATGTCCCATTCCGTGAGGTGTTCCGGGGCCCATTCAACCATGTACTAAGTTTGGCCGTATTCTGTGTCCTTGTGTTTGGAAATGATGCGCGTAACGTCGCAGGGGGGGAAGTGGTGGTCTGAGGGGGTGAGGTATTCCGTGTCTATGTGTGTGGTGGGTGCAGTGGGGGGGGAGGTTCTGGTGCGGGAGGTGTGGATGCCGGATGAGGGGGTGGGGGGGGGAGCGGGGGAGGTGTGGGGAAAGGAGGGGAATCTAGGAGGGGTGGACAATAGTGGGGGGGGATGCTTGTTTGGGGGTGAGGCGTGTGATGGGCAGGCGGTTGTGGATAGTATCGGAGGGTTCGGTAAGGATTGCGGCGAGAAGTCGAATGGGGACTGAAAGTGGGGTAGTGGACCCCGTGAGTTTGGAGATGGATTTGCAGGACTTGAGTATGAAGGAGGAGGGGGTGGCTCGGAGGAGGACTTGTGGCCAAGTAGTTATGTTATTTTTCCACAGGGGAGTGAGTCGGGGGAGGAGGGAGGCGTGTGTTTTGCGGGGAGAGAATTCACAGTATGCTTGTTTGTATGCGTGAGGGTCGGTGATGTGTGGCGCTTTGTCTCGGAGTGAGGCGAGGAGGGTGTTGTCTTGTCTAGTGAAGTGGGCGCGAAGTGTGAAGGCAATGGGGTTGGTGAGGGAGAGTGGAGGGTGTTGTGGAACATGGTACCCGCGTCGCGTTGGGCTCTCTCTAGGCATTTGAGTGTGGGTGGGGTGGAGTTGCATGTCATGATGGATTCAGTGGGCCAGTGGGAGTATGTGGTGGAGATGGTGCGGATGTGTGCTCGGGCCATGTGGCCTCGATATCCTGGGTTGTTTGTGATTTTGTGTAGGTGGCAAGCGGTGAGTTGTGCGGCGTGGGCTTTGAGGGAGGGGAGGTCGTATCCTAGGTCTGTAGTAGGGCGGTGGAGGGCGGTGCGGGGGAGGTTACGTACCGAGGAGACGGCGGATCGGAGTGCGCGGCATATTTGGCCTTCGAGGTTGTCGAGTTGTAAGTCGGTGATGAGGCCGAGCTGGAGGGTGAAGTGTTTGCCCATGAGGAGCCCACGGATGACCCTGATTCTGCGGGATTGAGTTAGTGGGGAGGCGGAGAAGGCGGTGATGAGGGATGTGGTAGTACGTCTTAGTTCGTTCCAGTGCTTGGTGAAGGTGAGGGAGGTGTTAAGTTCGACTCCGAGGACGCGGTATGTGTCCGAGGGGCATATGGAGGGGATGGGGGCCGGGGTGGAGTTGATGGTGATGAGTTGAGTTTGGAGGCGGGATGCGAGGAGGGCAATGTTGGCAAGGGAGAGGGCTTTGCCTGAGCGCCAAAGGGCGCCGGTGATGCAGCATTTTCGGATGTTGACGGTCATACCTGTGTAGGCGCTGAAGAGGGAGAGTTTCCTGAGTTGGATGGCCGTGTTGGGGGTTGAGCCCGTGGCGAGGCTGAGGTCGTCGGCGAAGCCGTGTCCTGGGTATGTGGCCGTGAGTATTGTGGGGTCGACGTTAGTGGCAAGAGGGCCTGGGTGATAGCCCCGGCTGCCCACCGTCAGCCAGCGGAGGAAGGGTTCAAGGAAGAGGGTGAATAGAAATGGGGAGAGGGTGTCTCCCTGTAAGGTTCCTCGATTTATGTCGATGGAGGGGGTGGAGCCGAATGGGGTAATGTAGGCGGTGGATGAGACCCCGTAGAGGTGTTCGCATGTGTCGACAAAGGTGGAGGGCATACCGAGATGACGCATGTGTTTGTTCATGATGTGGTGGTCCGCAGCATTGTACGCGCCTTTGAAGTCCGCGTACATGACGTAGATGTCTTTGTTGTGGAGTTTTGCGTCCTCCATCGCCATGATGATAGATGAAAGTGCGTCGTGGATGCTGCGGTGTTGTCGGAATCCGTGTTGTTGGTCGCTGAGAATGCCGTGGGTTTCGGCGTATTTCGAGCCTGCATCTTTGATTAGTGCGGTCCATAGCTTAAGGAGGTTATTCATGGGGGCGAAAGGGCGGTAGTTGTCGATGTCAAACGGGTACACGGAAGTGCCATCACCGGGAATCGAACCCGGCACCTCCGTGTCCGGAGCCGTACGCCGTAACCAAGTACCGCGCCGAAAAGTCGGTACCCATTGGGGATTATATCTCATATATATACCCCCGTACTGCCCGAGCAACGAGCTCCCGCAGTACATCTACCATCGGCGAGATAGTAGGGCCAAGACTCCCCCGGAGTACAACGTACGGATGTGTCCATTATCATGCCCACCACGGGGATCTCTCAACACTCCCCCTAATGGACACCATCCCATCAACTCCGGTCAAACCCTACAAACCCGCGTCATACGCGGAGGGCCCATAACCTGTCAAACGGGTACACGGAAGTGCCATCACCGGGAATCGAACCCGGCACCTCCGTGTCCGGAGCCGTACGCCGTAACCAAGTACCGCGCCGAAAAGTCGGTACCCATTGGGGATATATCTCATATATATACCCCCGTACTGCCCGAGCAACGAGCTCCCGCAGTACATCTACTATATCGGCGAGATAGTAGGGCCAAGACTCCCCCGGAGTACAACGTACGGATGTGTCCATTATCATGCCCACCACGGGGATCTCTCGACAGTCGAGGAGGGTGGGGTCACCTTTTTTTATGTAGCAGGCATGTTGTGCTGTGGCACCATTCAAGAGGAGTGTAGGACTTGTGGGCGAGGAGGGAGAGGAGAGAGAAGAGGGCGGAGCGGGTCGCCGGTGGCAAGAATTTGATTATTTCGTTGGGGATACCGTCGGGGCCGGGGGCTTTGCCTGTGCCTAGTGAGTTAAGGGTTTTATCGAACGTGTCGCGGGTTATCATGTCGGCGAGGGTGAGAGAGGGGTCCCCGCGGGGTTCGATGGTAAAGTTGTCGGTGTTGTCCGGGAGTTCCCATGGGGGGATGGGCAAATCGTGTGGGGTGGCGCGGCTGAGTTCGGTGGCGAAGTGAGAGTGTACCGCCTCTAGGACGGCGGAGGGAGAGGTTGCGGTTGCTTTATCGGGTCTAGTAACGCGGTGGAGGGTCGAGGTGGCGCTGTTGGGGGGGGAGGAGGCCGCTTTTAATTTTCAATGGGCGGTGGGATGATTTAGGGTAGAAGTCGTAGGCCGTATTGGCACGAGTTTTATTTTCCTCAGTTCATCTGTGGTGGTGGTGCGTAGTAGGTGGCGTATGCGTGTTTGGCAATGTTGTTTGATGGCGTCAGGGGTGAGATGTTCGGTGGTAATTAAGAGGGCTTGGGCAAAGGGGGGGGCGCATCTGCGGAGTTTTAGAATGTGTTAGCGTGTTTTTTAGTAAGCCAAGTAGGGTCGAGGGACGCCTGGGGTGGACGGGTTTTCTGGCGGGGAGGAGGGGCCAGATGCTGGCTGCGTGGTCCATGTGGTGAGAGAGGAGTGTAGTGAATTGCGAGGCGTCGGAGGCGAGGGTATCAAGGGTGTCGGGGGAGGACGAGGTATGTGGGGTGTTAAGTATTGCTGCGTGGAGGGTGGCCGTTTGGTTGATTAGGTCGGGTGCGCTGGATTGATATGTTTGTATGTGGTCGGGTGTGAGGGGAAATTTAAAGGTGAGCTTGCGTGTGGTGTGGTGTGTGTGGGGGTGGGAGTGGGGTGGGGGGGGATGGGCTATGAGAGAGAAGGGGGTAGGAACTACGAGGTGAATTGCGGAGTGGTCAGTGAAGTGTGAGGGGGAGGGGAAGAACGAGCAAGTGGACGGTGGAAGGACAAGAGGAGATTGGGGCGTGGTGAGCCAGTGATCGAGGCAGCCTCCGCTGCGGGGGAAGGTAGGGAGGGGGGATGGAGGGGATGGAGGTGGGATTCGAGTAGTGAGGTGAAGGTGGGGTTACCGGTAACTTTTTGTGGTGGTCGACTAGAAGTCCCCTCCCCAAAGGATGCGGTGGTTCGGGTGGTCGTCAGCTAGGCGGAGGCCCCACGCTGCAACTTCAGCGTATAAGCGATTCAGCTGGGGGGTGTGGAGCTGGGGCATGTATGCTCCGAGGAGGAGGTAAGGGGTGCCTGAGTGTGGGACGAGGGTTAGGCCGGCGATGTGGGGGATGAGGTGTGGGGGTAGGGTTAGGACAATGGCAAACTGGAACGAGGCTCTGCGGACCGCGAAGAGAAATTGAAATTGAAATTGAAATTGTTTACAACATGTACCGTATGCGCCGGTTTTTCACCAAAAAGCCGTATGCGCCGGCTGCTGTCTCAGGGCCCTCCCAACTATGCCATACAGGGAACTTACAAGTCAGGGCTAGACCGTGAACCACCTATGTCCAACCTCTCCAAGGGTGTTCGGGGGTTTTACTCCCCCCCGGGGGGGGTCTGATGCGGGGTGATGGTGGTGTTCATTCAGGGGCGTGCGAAGGGGCAATTTGCGGAGGCGCGGCGGGAGGTCGTGCGGGACTTGATGCGGTATATGAGTAGGAGGTGATGCAGCCATTGGACAGTATGCGTATGGAGTTGTGCAAGGATGCGAGACGTGTCGAGGCGTGCTTTGGAGACGAGTTTGTAAGGAGGGTCGGTGCGGGCGGTGAGTAGGGAGGTGAGACTCGTGATGGTGGAGGAGTGCGGTGTACCTGTGCGGCTCATGACGATGGGAAGGATGTCTACCACTGTGCCTGGCCAGTGGGCGCGGATGGCGTTTGCAAGGGGTGTGTATTTGGCACGTATGAGGTTAGCTATGTGGGAGAGGTTATTGTCTGTGCAGTACTTCCATTCCCCTATCTGAATCTTTTTGATGGATGCGTAACGTCGGCGACCGTTTGAGTGACCAACGAATCGAGGTTCGAGGGTGCGGATGAAGTCTAGTTTGTGTGCGGGGGGTCGTAGCGCGGGGGGGAGAATCTCAGGTGGGAGGACGGCGGGACACGAGGTTAGGGAATCGGGCGAGAGACCTTCGTCAGCAGCAACAAGGCGGGTGGGCATGTGGGTGGGGTGAGGTGGGTGGCAGTCAAGTGGAGTATGGGCAGGAGTGGGGGAAGCAAATGATTTTATGGGTTTGTTACCGAAGTTTGCATTGATGGTTTCCCAACGTCCTCCGTTGTGGCCCTCCAAGAGGGAGAGTAGGAGTTGTAGCGCGGTGTTGTGTCGGTCATGTCTTAGGCCAGACACGGTGGGGCAGTTACCGGCCATGTGGTCGTTGCTAGTGAATTGGCCACATAGGGGACAGCGTAGGGTGGGGTTGTGAGTAAGAAGACGGGTGTTGTGGACTCCCCACATGAATTCTTGATTGTGTGTGAACTGGACATTTGTGAGGGTTGAGTGTTTTTTGTGGAAAGAGAAATCGGCGCCGTCCTCCGCGGCGCGGGCGAGGAGGGCACCGTGTTTGGTTGTTTGCGAGAGGGGCGTGTGTGTGTGTTTGGTGCTGTAGGTGTGTGCGTCAGCTTTGAGGTTGGTGTATCTGTAGGGTAATGGGTCCCCTAGGGTTTGTGGAACGAGGGTATATGGCTAGGTCCAATGGCCTATCGAGACCTCTGAACCTGTGGTGTATGTAGTGTCGGGCGGGTGGCCATCCGCAACTTGGTTGGCGAGGGTGTCTGCGAGGTCGTTACCTAGGGAGTGGTTGTGTGCTTTGATTTTGCCGAGGTGTGTGCGGATGCCTGCGTCGCAGCGGGTTTTAAGGGTGTGTGTGATGGATAGGAGGGTGTCGCGGTGGATGTTGTGTTTGTAAGTGGAGGGGCAGTTGAGGTATCCTTGTATGAGGCGGAGTGAGCACGCATTGTCTGTGAGGAGGTGGGTACGGCCAAGATGGAGGCCTATATCTATGCTAGCTATTTCAGCGCGGTTTATTGTGTGCGAGGGAGGGGTAGAGTTCACCAGGATTTTGATTTTGGTGTCCGAGGCGGGGTGGGTAGCTGCTGCTCCGAGGGGGGACGAGCCCCCTTTCTTCGAGCCGTCTGTGTAGACAAAGTCCTGCCAGTTCCAAGCAAGAGTGCCTCTGGTGGGGTGGTATGTTAGTTGCATGCGTTCCGTGACCGCGAAGAGAACGCCAACGTTGGGTAGGGGCACAGGTGAGTAGTATGGTCGAGAGCTTTTGAGGAGGTAGTGGGGGAGGGCGATACGCCAACGGGATTTGTGGGTGGCGTGGTTGGTTTCGGTGAGGATGAGGACGTCAGGGTAGTGCGAGGTAGTGAGGTGTTCGACGTCCATAATGGAGGTGTGGAGGCCGCGGGTGTTGAGGGTAATGAGGTGGAGTGATTGGGATGTGTGGTTTGGGAGGATGGGGGAGAGGAGGGAGGCGGAGGGGTTGGGAGGGTCGTCGGGGGGGCGGTCGACATGAGGAGGGTGGAAGGGAGGGGGGAGGGAGGGGGGAGGGAAGGAGGGGAGGGGGGGAGGGGGAGGGGAGGGGTAGTTGGTGGGGGAAGGGTGGGGAGTGGAAGCTGAGGGGGGGAGAGAGGTTGGGGGGGTGTAGGCCGGTGAGTAATTGGGGTCTTCCGACTGGGAGGGGAGTGGAGCGGAATGTGTGGTTCCACATGAGTGAGTGTAGGGAGTAGACGGTGGTACGGGGGTCGAAGTAAGGGGGGTTGTACTCTTGGTCGGGGAGGGCTGTGGTGATAAAGTAGGTGTGTAGCAAGGCGTGTGTTCCGCACGACCATGCGTTGGGTGTGTCATTCTGGCGAGGGGGGTTGAGTAAGCGTAGGTCGCCGACGGGCGGGGGGGGGGGGGGGGGGGGGAGGTCCGGGAGGCTAAAAGAGCGAGAGAGCGCGTGAGGAGGTTGGGAGGGGGGGTGGAGGGAGTCAATCCATGTAGCCGAGGAGTAGGTTAAGTGGAGGAGGCCGAAGTGGGAGTGTCGCCATGTGAGGACGAGAAGGGGGTGGTTGGGCATGCCCGGGTGGGGGGGTGAGCCTCTGTTAGAGAGGTTAGTCCATTGGCTAGGGTATTGCGAGTGGTAGTGGTAATCATCAACTTCGTTGCTGGTGATGACGGTATAGGAGGCAGAGGCTGTGGAGTGGAGTTTCGCTAATGGGTTAGCAATGCAGTATAGGTTTGAGAGGTCCTGGTAGTGTCCCCATTGGAAGGAGAGAACCGCATAGGAGTCGAGGTAGCCTAGGGGGTAGGCATGCCATGTTCCATATTGAGGTCGAAGAGGTAGTTATGCAATTTGATGCTCCGGTTGTGGGGGGTAAAGTGGGCCGGGAGAGCTACATGAAGCGAGGTGTTAACAGTGTGGCTGCGAATATCGGGCTGAGGGGTAGGGGGGGTAGTGGGGTCTAACCTCCGGTTTGTCATGTGGGGGACTAATGATGGAGTTCGGCCTCGTCGGCCGGGGGTGACATGTGGGGGCTGGCGGGGCCGTCGGATGGGGGCGGGGCTGAGGAGGGGGTGCGGGTCGCTCTTAGGTCGTCCTCCAGTAGGTCCTCGAGTTCATCAAGTGTGTAGTCATCTTCGTCCCGTGAGTTGGGGGGAAGGGGCAGAAGGGAGGGGTGGAGGGAAGGGGGGGAGGCAGGGGGGAGATTGAGAGATGGGAGTGAGTGTGGGTGGGGGGGAGGGCAGTATGGGTGGAAGGGGGGGTGAGACAGGGGTGCGGGGGAATGGAGAGGTCTTCTTGCGGGAGGGGCGGGTGTGCTTGGAGACGCCGGCCGGGGGTGCATGCTTGAAGGAGGGGTCTGTGGGAGGGCGGGTGTGGGGGGGGAGGCTTTGTGGTCGGGCGTGGGGGAGGTGGGGAGGTGTGGGGGGAGGAGGGCAGGTGGGACGGGGGAAGGATGGAGTGAACGGGTGGAGAAGGGGGAAAAGCGGTGGGGAGGGTGTGAGGAGGATTGGGGGTGAGGTGAGGGAGAGGGGAGGAAGAGGAGTCCATGGGGTCGGTGGAGTCTTCGGTGATGGTGGGGAGGGGGGCGGGGGTGAGGTTGGGATGGGGGGGTGGAGGGGGGGTAGGGTGGACGTTGTGGGAGTGGGGGGGTGTCGGATTGGATAGGGACGGGGGCGGGGGTAGTGGAAGAGAGCTGTATGTCATGGAGGGAGGTGAGGTCGAGGGGGGCGTCGTCTTCTGCGTCCATCATCGAGAAGCCTGATGTCTCGACTTGCCAACGGTTAGAGGTGTTGCAGTTCTGCAGGTGGTGAGCCCATTAGAGAAGGAGGTGGGGGAGTTGCGGTATAGAATGTTGTATTTTGTGTGAGTGAGGGGATGAGGGGAGGGGGTGGCGGTGAAAGCGGGGTCCGTAAGGCGGGCTCTTCCAAAGGTGGAGTAGTGGTGGGGGTTGATGGTGAGAGTGCAGAAGGATTGGGTGTGTGCACCTCTGTGAATGAATGTGTGTCGGAGGAAGATTGTGGCTGTGCCGTTGATGGAGATGAGGATGTAGTACATTTCTGTGGTGAGGGAAACTTGTATGCTGGTGTTGATGATGGGGGAGGGGGAGGGGTGGGAGCGGAAGTAGGAGCCGTCCGGGAATTTTTTGGAGGGATGTGTGGTGTGTGAAGTCGAAAGGGGTATGGGGCGGGGAGGTGTAAGGGGTGTGGTGGGCTGTGAATTCTTTTGCGGTCTGGTGAAGCAGTGTGTATAGCCAGTGCGTGTCTAGGATGACGCCGTCAGCGTTGGTACATGGGAGGGAGAGGGGATGGCGGGACTAGATTAGGACAGTGATGAGGCATGTGTTGGCCCAAGAGGTGCCATGGACGTGTCCAGTGACCGGGGGGGGTGTGATGGTGATTTTGTGAAGGTGGGGGCTGGGGGGCACCGGGTCGTGAAATGAAGTAGGAAATAGGTTTAGTGAAGATGGGCCTGATTATGAAAATATGGGGTTACTAGGCAGGTGGAGGATATCTACCCACAGGGCGGATGGGTCGCTCTCGATCGGAGTGGGGTCGTCCACTGGCTGGACCCCGTCCGCGAATTGGAGTAGGAATTGAACCGATTCAGGCAAGTCTTCCACCTGGCAGGGGGATGGGGTCGTCTGGGTGGTACCGGTGGGGACGAGCTCGGTCGACAGGTGCGAGGTGAGGAGGTCCTGTAGGAGGGCGATCGTCTCTCGGCTGGATATCTCAGTGAAGAGGGGGAAGCGAAGTCGGATCCGTTGTCCTGAGATCGTAGGGATCGAGGGTGCGCGTAGGAACTGGACTTTATGCTATTTCAGTTTTGTCAGCAAGGGGGAAGAGAGCGTTGCGGTGGGTGGTGTCGGACCGGGCGATCGGAGTTCACGCTGTTGTGAAGTGAGTTGGTACAAAAAACCGATCGCGACACAAGAGGTAGAGATGTCTAGTCGTATCTCCTTAAATCCCGATGCGAGGGCGTCGGGCAGGGGGGTGGCGTCGTGACACGGACGTGCGGACGGGTGGGGAGTACGGGTGGCTCGCGCCGTCCATCGCGAGTGATGGGCGAGTTCACGGCTTATTGTATTTTTCACGCGGAGAGGGAGGTCTGTGATCTGGTTGATGCTTTCGAGGAGCCAGCGGCGGGCGACCGAGCAGGCCGAGGTCACCGCATTGGGGGGGTGTGTCGAATCCGGGAGGAACATACCGTGGAGCCATAAGCTGGCGAGGTGGGGGGGGGGGGGGGGGAGGTGGAGTACTAGCATGTAAGGAGGTAGGAGTCGATCATACGTGAAGGGAGGTCGTCGGCCGGTCCGAGGTCTGTAGTTGACCGGGGGGGCGCCAGGACCAAAGGGGTATGGAGTCCTCGACCGGGGGAGGGGTCCAAAGCAGTGCCTAAGGTGCGATGTACCGGGGGTGGCTGAGGCACCGTGAAGAATGGTGCGAGCGGATGTCGCGCGAGGCGAGTCTTGGGGTTGGAGAGGTCCGTATAAGTCGCATGCTACGGGCGGTCCCGTAGGAGCACCTATCTGTAAGTGTGGAGGAGGTCAGAGGACGAGGACATATTGATCGTTCGGAGCTCGTAGAGTGGTTTGGAGTTTAGTTGAGCTATATTGTGTTTCCGAGTAAGTTGCGTGTGTTGGCGGCACACGACAAGGCCAGATGGGGCCCGGGTTTGGAGGATGTTTACGTCGGACATGAACGTCCGGACGCTCGGTGGGGCGCGGTGTGGCGCGCCGCCCCTAGGGAGGGGGGTTTTTTTATAAGCGATGGTTGGTGTTGACTGTTCGTAGTACTCAAGTACAGGAGTGGGTACATTTTCGGATTTCAAAGTGGGTGGCGCGAGAGCTGTCGGGGAGACGAAATTCAGAACTCTGCGGGCTGCGCCTTGCTGTGTGTACCGTATGGTGTCACTACGGATCCACTGACCTGGGTGAGCTAGGCTCGGTTGGGGAGAGGTGGACGGTGCCTGTTGTTCAACGGGCCCTATGTCCACCAGTCTGTCGCTCATCGGGAGGCCAGGCCCGGTGCGAAGACGGTCGGCGTTGCTCATTCAAGCTACCGACCCATCCCCGTTATGTGGTTCAGTAGTACTTTAGTAGTACTTCGGATCTTTTTACTGTCTTTAGCGACGGTAGGATGCGCTTTTAGAAAATACATATTTTATATGATTTTCACCTCCCTTCCCTTTCCGTTGTTTCTGTGAACAAACTCTGGTTATGTTTTTCACTTTGATCATCTCTCCTCTATGTCTCGAATATAACCCGCAAACCCTTAATGGATACCCCATATAATACCCCATATAATACCCCATATAATACCCCATATACCCCATATAATACCCCATAATACCCCACATACTACCCCAGATACATAATACCACATAATACCCCAGATAATACCCCAGATACCCCATATAATACCCCATAATACCCCATATAATGGATACCCCATATAAGCATAGGAAGTGTACACATTTTAAATTTAACGCCTATGATTTGCGTTCAATTCTTTTTTTAATATATATTTCCCGCTTTTGGTTGAGTGTCAGCAGGGACTGGATCCGGATCCTAAGGAGCCGCGAATCCACGAGACTACTCGGGTTCGGACTTGGTCTCGTGGGTCCGGACCCTAGAATCACAGGTAATCGCGGGGTCCGGACCCTAGAATCACAGGTAATCGCGGGGTCCGAACCCTAGGTTCAGTAGGTAATCGCGGGGTCCGAACCCAAGGTTCAGTAGGTAATCGCGGGGTCCGAACCCTAGAATCACAAGTAATCGCGGGGTCCGAACCCTAGGTTCAGTAGGTAATCGTTGGTTCCGGTACCAGTTATTGTAAGTAATCGTTGGCTCCGGTACCAGTTATTGTAAGTAATCGTTGGTTCCGGTACCAGTTATTGTAAGTAATCGTTGGATCCGGTATTCATCGTACTTTAATGGATCCGCGGTAATCGCGAGTACCTCATCCTCGCAAAACGATGTGGAATCGTGATACCCAATCAGTACTCACGATTCCGAGTATCTCACGAATCTGTGGTTGCCCGAAGTGACACGCTGTTTTTTTGGGAGGTATTTGGCAATGCAAATCTGCTGAGGTGTATGTCTAGGATTGGTTCAATAGCCCTGATTGCTGTCATTCCGCAGCCTTGAATCGATTGTAGCCCACCCAAGGGCTATTTACACGGTACGTACGCGCTTGAAATCCACCATAACCTGCCCGTCCACATCCAGTCCTATCACAATTAGCCGCCACTTCAAAAACCGAGCTCAACGTAAGGCGTCAAGCCTATTGGTCCACCCTGCTGGAAGACTTTCACAACGAGCAAGAGAAAGTTGAAGAGGTAAGCAAGAGTTCCCCCCCCCCTCCGCTTTGCCCTCACCCCCGAGTTAGCTCTGTTTATTTGCTCTATCGAAGCCATAGTAATAGCGTTGCAGTTGAGCTTGTCGACACTTTGTTATCGCTGTTATGTGATGCTTTTCTATTCTTTGCTTTCCGACGTAAAAGGTTACTTTGTCGTTTAGTATATTGTCGCACTATACTGTTCGGTAGCGCCGCATGGCGCCCCCTCCCCGCCTCCGCCCGCATATTTATGTTTGTTTATGCTCTATCGAAGCCATATTAATAGCGTTGCAGTTGAGCTTGTCGACACTTTGTTATCGCTGTTCTGTGATGCTTTTTTGTTCTTTGCTTTCCCACGTAAAAGGTTACTTTGTCGGTAAGCATATTGTTGCACTGCGCTGTTCGGTAGCGCCGCATGGCGCCCACTCCCCGCCTCCGCCCGCACATTTATGTCTCTGTTTATGTGCTCTATCAAAGCCATATTAATAGCGTTGCAGTTGAGCTTGTCGACACTTTGTTATCGTTGTTCTGTGATGCTTTTCTGTTCTTTG
Source organism: Tetraselmis chui (assembly GCA_026401115.1). NCBI lineage: Eukaryota > Viridiplantae > Chlorophyta > Chlorodendrophyceae > Chlorodendrales > Chlorodendraceae > Tetraselmis > Tetraselmis chui. Next base: position 56,900 of record JAPMLY010001172.1, read on the forward strand.
CTTTCCCACGTAAAAGGTTACTTTGTCGTTGAGCATATTGTTGCACTGCGCGGTTCGGTAGCGCCGCATGGCGCCCACTCCCCGCCTCCGCCCGCACATTTATGTCTCTGTTTATGTGCTCTATCAAAGCCATATTAATAGCGTTGCAGTTGAGCTTGTCGACACTATATTATCGCTGTTCTGTGATGCTTTTCTGTTCTTTGCTTTCCCACATAAAAGGTTACTTTGTCTTTAAGCATATTGTTGCACTGTGCTGTGGCCAGTGGCTCAAGTTGTGAATTTGCTGCAGGGGGACTATGTAACCATATCACTTGTTTACCCTATGTTAGGCACTCTGTTAAAGCAGCTGTCGTCACACAGGCCCGTTTCACTGCAAGATGAGCGGAGGGATGTGGACTTGTACACCATCGAAGCGAAGGACATGGAGCCTCATATGGCGGAGGCAAGGGAGAGTCTGCGGGCCGGAATCATTGAGCGTTTTTTCACGAACATAAGGGAGAACGATTACATCAAGATAGGGATTGCGACATTGCTGGACATTCGGTGAGTACCTTGTAATAGTTGTGTGTGCATGTGTTTAAATTTTGCACATGTGTTTCTATTATATACCTGATAAAAATATTGAATGTTGATAAATAGATGTGATTGTATCTGAGCGTCCTTGTGTGTGTGTGTGTGTGTGTGTGTGTGTGTGTGTGTGTGAGTGTGTGTGTGTGTGTGTCTGTTTGCGTGTATATGCTTATGCATATTTGTATTGAGTGCTTGTATGTGTGTGTGTGTGTGTGTGTGTGCGTGCTTGTATGCGCATGTACTTCTGCATGTGTGTTTGTGTGTGTGTCTTATGCATGTGTGTTTATGTTTGTGTGTGTGTTTGTCTTATGCATGTGTGTGTCTTATGGATGTGTTTGTGTTTATCTGCTTGTGTGTGTGTTGGCTTGTATGTGCATCTGCTTCTGAATGTGTGTGTATGTGTGTGTGGTGTTCGTTTGTGTACCTATTTTGTATGCTCTCTACGTGTTGCTGTGTGTGTGTGTGTGTGTGTGTGTGTGTGTGTGTGTGTGTGTGTGTGTATGCAAATTTACTTGTGCATTTGCTATGTTAACTAAAAATGTGAATTGTGCAGGTTTAAGAATCTGGACTTCAATGGCATTCGTCCCGACTTTGCGCCTACAATTTTGGCGGCTGCAAGAAGGGAATTTGGAGAGCAGTGGCGCACAGAGCCGGAAGAGAGCGAGCAGAAGGCGGTGCTTATCCAAGCATGAATGCTGCAGAGCTTGGCAAGCAATTGATGTCGTCGAAGAGTAAGTCTTTCACTGCATTCCTTTCCGGGGATTTGAATGGGCGTGTGACGCCCTCTATAGCCAAGCACGTGGAAAAGGATGACTTAGAGCGTTACCTTGAGCTGCCCCAAGAAACGGACAAGGACATTTGTGTGTTGACATGGTGGAAAACACATGCAGCTCTGTACCCCGACTTGGCTTTAATGGCGCGGCAGTACTTATCTATGCATGCTACCTCTGCTGCATGCGAGCGTTTGTTCAACAAAGCGGGGCGAATGCATGACGCGTTCAAGAAGAACACCAAGGAAGATAGCCTAGAGGATGCCTTGTTAGTCTCATGTAATTGTTGAATTATGTATGCGCGAGGAATATGGTTGTCACAAGTCTATATAAACTGTAAGAAATGGTTGTCTTAAACCTGTTTTCATCCATATTTTGTGCATTTAATGTTCATTTGGTGGACTCGCACTGGCCATGCGATATACCATTTGGCATTACTTGTCACATCATATGTGAAAAATGGTACTGCATCGGAACCTGTTTCCCTGTGATGGCAAGTGTCTTTTTTGAGCCGGAGGGCTATAAACTCACATACGTTGCTTGTGGCACTTGCCGGAGGGACCAAAAGCTTTGCTAAATTGTATGGGATAGACTGTAAAGTACTAATATGTTTGCAGCGGGCAGAAAGTATGGGAAGTGAATTGTACGTATCTACTGTATGGGATCCAAGCATAAGCAGGCGCATAGAACTAGTAGAGATGTAAAAATTCAATTTGCAGTACAAACTTCCCCCAAAATGCGCAATTTGTATCAATTTGCATGAGTACTTCGAGTACTTGTTGGAATCGCGAACCCAACGAATCCAACGGAACCAAAAAATTTAGAAGTACTCATGTACTCGGTTCCGGAATCAAAAACACAGGTACTCGCTGGATCCGAACCCTAGAATCACAGGTAATCGCTGGATCCGGACCCTAAAATCACAGGTAATCGCGGGATCCGGACCCCAGAATCACAGGTAATCGCGGGGTCCGAACCCTAGAATCACAGGTAATCGCGGGGTCCGAACCCTAGGTTCAGTAGGTAATCGCGGGGTCCGAACCCTAGAATCACAGGTAATCGCGGGGTCCGAACCCTAGAATCACAGGTAATCGCGGGATCCGGATCCCTTTTTTAGAGGTACTCACTAGTTCCGGATCCAAAAAAATCAAGTACTCATGGATCCGAACCCAACAAAAAAATGGCGGATCCAGTCCCTGAGTGTCAGTCCTCATTTATGAACAAAAAGATTTTGGGGGAAAGCGATTGTACATTAATTGTAAAAGTGTAAACTCACTCTAATTAGACGGGTTTCCATTACGGAATGAGCGCTGGCGGCGGCCGTGAGCGGTCGCGCGGAAAGGCCGAGCGGCGACGAGGTGGGCGCGATTTTGACGGCGGCGCTGCGCTTTGCCTTGGCGGCGTTCCGCGGCCGCGTCCCGTACGTCTCGGCGGAGTGCAGCGCGGCGCTGCGGGTGAAGGGCGGCGGCGGGCTGTGCTGCTGGGTGGACCACCGCGGGGAGGTGACGCACGGGGTGGTAGAGGCGGTGCAAGAGGTGAGTGTGCCGTCTTTCATCTTTGACTTTGCCATTTTACATATTGATGTTTTGTAAAATTGCCATACTCAATCGTTTTTAGTTGTTTACTTATATTTCTGTCGAGTTCTAGTAATTCTGACAAAACAAAGGATTCGCGTTGTCGGTTTCTTAATTTCTTAATTTGCATTTTCTTCGTTGTGCAGAAATATTCTGCATTATTTGTATAATTTTTTCACATAAGTATTTCTTTTGTATGCCCCTCAAGACGCACAATCCTTTGATTTGCTCAGTTTTTTCTTTCCGTATTTCTTTACTCGTCGCAATAGAATAAATCCAATATGCGTTTTTTTTATTCGTTTTTCATTTTGGGCAGTCGTCTCACATTTGAAGTGCTCAATCGTAAAACGCGTATATAATTTTCTCTGGTCTCTGTCTATTTTTTTATTTTTATTTTGGTTCGCAGTCAATTGTTTTCTCTTTTTTACCCGGAATACCGTATACGTTGTACCACAATTAACCCCAAAACAGTTTCACACCCGAAATTGCAAATAAAACAAAACAACCATCTTATCTTTCCAATTCCCTGACACCGTCAAAATGATTCCTTCATTAATGCATTTCGGCAACCGATTCAAAGCTGATGCCAATTGCGTAATATGTATTGCGCAGTTTTTAAGTCAAGGGCTTCCTAGAAGATTGAATCCCTGTATGTGTTGTGTTGCGCTGTCGCGTGTTGTTTTTTGCAGCGCGCGTGTGCGTTGGTTGCTCGCTGCCCGGGCATCCCTGAGCCGCAGCTGGTGGAGCAGCTGGAGGTGTTGTCGCCGATGTCGGTGCGCATGGTGCTGGCGGCGCTGGTGGGCGGCGGCGTGCTGACGGTGAGAGAGGCGGTGAGGCAGCGGGCGGCGCCGCCGGCGATCTTCCGTCGCAACCGCTCACCCAAGGCCGCCACCTCCGCTGCTAAGGAAATGGTGCGACCGCGACGTCTGTCGACGACCCGCGGTGTCTCAATGCTGTGTAGCTACAATAACTGCGATTCATCTCATTTGTGTAGCTCCGTATAAACATACACGACGGTTAAGTGAAGCGGTGCCTGTCTTTGTTTTTTGTGTTTGCTTCTTTGTCAATGTCCTTGAGTACCTTTGTGCTTTAGCTCACTTTGCAGATGTGAGCAGTAAAAAATAATATTCTTTTGCAAATGCAGATGTTAAATCACACATTCAAATGTATCAATTTGGTCGAGATGGGTGTGTGGGGAGTGTGTGTGTGTGTGTGTGTGTGTGTGTGTGTGTGTGTTTATGTTTATGCGCGAGTGTGTGTCGGTCTATGCGTATGTGTGTGTATGTATGTGTGTTTATGTTTGTTTTTGTTTATGTATGCGTGGGTCTGTGCAGAGTGCTTGCGCGCGCGTGTGTGTGGGGGGGGGGATGTTTATGCTTATGTGTGAGTGTATGTGTCTGTCTATGCGTATGTGTGTGTATGTATTTGTGTTTATTTTTGTTTATGTGTGCGTGGGTCTGTGCAGAGTGCTTGCGCGCGCATGTGAGTGTGTGTGTTTATGTGTGAGTGAGTGTCTCTGTCTATGCGTATATCTGCGTGCCTTCAATGGATGCGGATTTGTATTTTTGTTGTCATGCAGACAGAATACGAGTGATTGGGAAGTCGCGAGGTTTTGGTCACGGCTTCGGTGGTCAACTGTTTGTTAACCCTGAATATATTTTATGTCTTTTGGCACTGAAATCGTGATCCACTGACGCATGTCAACCCTTCCACCCCCATGACGCTCCACCCCCATGACGCCCCGCAGGAGCGCTTTTACTTTCCCAGCCTCAAAGACATCTTCGTGCGGGGAGGGACGCTCAACTTGTGACACTCGAAAAGCGGCAACGACTTTCAGAGATTCTTTGAAAATGGCAAGCAATTCGTATCGTTTTGCACCAAATTATGTAAAGTTTAACGCAGTCACAGTTAAAAGTAGCATTTTATTTGAGAGTTTTATGACAGCATGCAACGTCAATGAGAGTTTGCCAGCGTATATTTTAACCGCGGCAATGCTGACGAGATAATTACGGCGAAATGCCGTAGTGCATCCGTTTTAATGTCTCAAGTCTGGGCCGAAATGTTGACGGCGGTGCATTGTTCGGAAGTTTGTGCTTGCGAGCATTAAGTTGCGTTTCACAAGGAAGCGAGGCACAAAAATAAATCGACGTGACAATAGGTACTCTATGCAGCCCAGAATGTTAGTCAGTGGCGGGAGGCACAGCGCATTGCCTTGCCTAGCTCGACAGAATTGAATGTGCACAGGTGAGCGTCACAAGATTGCAGATGAAGTAATCCTGAAAGACCTCGTCTCACGCGAAGGTGGCTCCTCCGTCGTCATTTTGTCCTACCGAACGTCAAAGTCATTGCACACGGGAAAAGGCAGCGCCGAGAAGCGCACCGCTTTCCACGAAGCGTTTTATTTGATGCGCAATTTATGTTGATCGGTGAAATGCATTCATTACCCATGCGACAATTGTGCGATCCAGAGCCGCAGCTGCTGCGGTGTCGATGATCGCAACGCGCACTTGTTTCTCTTGTCGGCCAACGGAGAAAAGGCTACTCCCACGCTAGCGTGACGTTCACTCAAGGACAACTCTCGAATCGCCCATCGCGTCAATCCTCACACGAACCCAATTTTCAATACGGACAAACCCACCAGCTTCGCAACGCGAGACGCATAGTCTTCTGTGCGCGCACGCGTGTATGTGTGTACCTGAGTTAGTTAGTTCATTTGTGTATGTGTGTGCATGTATGCAATCAAGGCATTTTCAGATGTTTTTATTCTCACCCGGCGATGGCGGAGGCATTGGCTCGCCATGTTTGATCTAAGCGGGTGCTCTCGAGTGGAAATGGTAAGATTTTGGATTACATTGTTCGAGATTGGAGAGCAGCCGAATGGAAAGCATTGCCCATACAAACACCCAACTTACGTCATGACTTGACACCCATTTTTTTGTAGCTGAGTCCTATATTCATTATCGCATTTCCACATTATCCGACTTGTAAGCGACCGGTGCGCAATATCGCAATTTGACGACTCGGCTGTTGCTTATTACTGTTCAAACGATGAAATGAATTGTAATGGAATAAGTGTGACAATGAAATCACACCAGGTATCGTCAAGTCTTCCTCGCGATGATTGGGTAATGACTAGGGGAGCAACTGATCGAACACATGGATCGAGGCGCCGTCCTCAAAAGATGTTGGGTACGGAAATTTTCTACCGAACCCTCCGTACCGGAATTTTCCGGCGGCGGCCGATGATGAGGTATGCTTCACGTCGTGCCTCTCACTCAACATGGCTAGTCGACGTCCAACGATGAGTACCCCTTCCTAGCGTTGCTACCCGATTGTTCGCCGCCAACTGCAATACCCGTCTTCCGCCGCAGATGTGACCGTACCCTCCTCGCCGCCAAACAAATCTTGAGATACATGTCCCGCTCCAAGGGCATGAGAGTATTCATGGAGTGTCCAACCTTGAAAAGCAATCTCGGGCTATCCAAACTGGAGATCTCGGCGCTAGTTGTTGTACATACAATATTTTTAGAAGCCCTCCATACCGAGGCTTTCCGACGGCTGAAGAGCACGAGGATCACAACAGCCGGATTTCACTCCGCCTAGTAGCCCCCAACCGTGCCATGCCCACTACGGCTATAGGGTTACTAACGCCCACCACGAGGAGGTGAGGGCCGACTGGCATGCAAGCGCATCCCCCTCTGGGGTCGCCGCCGCTGCGCCGTCGGCGGGCGCCGTGTAGCTTTCAATCCAGCGGTAACTCGATCACGGGATTTTCATGTTGGTATTCATAAGACCGTGAATTAATTCGTTATAAAAACTGTGAACATAGTATCGTATAAGTTCAAAAGTCTTCATTCGTGTGCGCAATGAGGGCACTGGCGATAGATGATTGTTGATTACACTCAACTTTCAAAAAGCAAAAGTGAAGAATCGTGCCATTGGTGGATGTCATGCTATTGCGAATGACCTTGATTACATGACATATTCGCGATCAAGTACGGCAATTTCAACTTTTTTCTCATGGCGCTTGTGCTGTCGAGTTTTGTCATTTCCTAGGGACTCTGCTGCGCGCCATGTTTTAGCACAATCGGCCGGCGTCGTAAGCCACACTGTATCGGATGCCGTTGCGCAAGGAAGCGGTGAGGGAGAAGGTGCTCCTGATGTTGCCAATGATGGTTCGCGAGCCGGCGAGCAAGAACCAATCAACCACCGCATCAAGCATACCCGCCTGTCGGGCAGAGCGCGAAACATACAGCAGGGGATGAGCGGAGATATCATTTACTGCAGTCCGTTACATTTATGTAAATACGAATAGATAAAATTTTGTCACAGCAATATGGTACTTGCTCTCATCTCATTTGGGCTGTCATCATCATAATATAGGTAATAGGCATGATGAAAAATACAATGTTCCCGAATTAATGATAATCCATATCACTCATCTAATAATACATTTTTGTAACCCCAATTAATCTTAAATCCTTACATAATGTTTTATTTAAATTCGAACATGCGCCATGTACATGTTTCACTGATTATTATAGATATTGGTTTACCTGGCTTGTGCGACAACACCAGTCAAGGAAAAGAAAACCAAAATCCTGGCCTTACGGGGCAGGATGGCAGGCAACTGCCCTAGCACAGCGGTGAAACGCAGCTGTTGCATTCATCTTCGCATATATGGTACGTTACTGAGCACAACTGTCCATTGTCGAAAGCTGCCATACATACGTCCCGCATAATATTGGATGGGTACACAAGGAATTTTTCCGAGCGCTTCCCTTTCCTCTGTGCAGTGCACGTTTCTGACGAACGAAATCGTTATTTATATTGACAGTTCTATATGGTTCACAATGTCCGTACACTTATCAGAACTGTGATAGGTAAGGTAGACATGTGTAACATGTATTGTTTTTCCGTGCACTTATCAACATTATTTCTTGCATCGGATATAAAACTCCGGACCAATCAGCACTTATTGTATTCATATAATTCACAA
>JAPMLY010001173.1:0-123916 GCA_026401115.1 Tetraselmis chui
GATCAGCAGCTGTCGGGAAAGCCATGTACAAAGGGCTTTTGAAAGAAAAACTTATGTGCAATACCGACACCAAGATCTCCCGCTCGGCCCGTCCGATATGTCTGTTCGCATACAAATACTCTTGCATACAGCCCTACTCCAAGCGGGTGGGGCATTTGATGGCGAGGAGGGTACGGCCGGATCAGTGGCGGGAGGTGGGTGTTGGAGCCGGTGGTGGCAAGCCGGGAAGCAGCGCAAGGAAAGGGCGCTCGCTAGCCGTCGACCACCCATGTGCCAATCGAACCTTCCCGGGGGGTGAGGCAAGACAGTGCACATGCCGGTGGCCGCTCGCAAGCGGAGGAGCGGCTAAATGCGGCGGCGGAGATGCTCAAGATCAGCCGCCGCCGGAAAGCCATGTACGGAGGGCTTTTTCGGAAACTAAACTAATGTCCGTACCCCGCGTCGAGCTAGTTGGGAAGCAGCACTAGGGCAAGGCGCTCACTAGCGAGCCGCCTCGTCGTCAGGCTTCATCTCCCGGAGGGGGGAATAAGCCTGGGCGGCAAGGAGGACGGTCGCGACGGCATGAGCGACACGATCTGGCGGCGACGACCCTTTGGGCCGGCGCCGCCGGAAAACCATGCACGGAGGGTTTTGCATAATTTTCGGGCGCCCGAGACCCGCCGGATCCGACTACGGTGTCCTACCCCCCCCCCCCCCCTTCGACACCCACTGCCCCGACAAACCTACATGATCATATGATCCCTTGAGCGTGGGCCCGGGTGAGCGCTAGGCCGGTCGGCACCCCGGTTCGGTGGGAGCGGGCCGTGCATCGTGAAGGTCGAGTAGCAGTTTAGTTTTGCATTTCTCGACAAATGGATTTATTTCTAGATCTGTTTATCTTGATTACAAATTTCTTACGATGTTACTACTTAGGCGGGGGGGCTGTGGCAATTGCTGCGATTGCTAACAGTTATTTAACTCCCGAGGAACGTCGACACACAGTGAAGCTAGGTGTGTCGATAGGTGTACTTGGTCGAAGAGATCCGGGCACAACTTGCTAATAAGTCTTGAATGGCGAAGTAGAGTGGCCCGAGAGACATAAGTCGGTCCAGTTTGCCGGCACATGTTGTAAACAATTTCAATTTCAATTTCAATTTGACTTGTGCCTAACAGCGGTTTCAGAGAGACGGCATGATGCCCGCCGACCCCTCGGCATTTAGCCATGGGGTGTCTTAAAGTACCTTTTATGTATCCTCCACCCAATATGTGGGGCACAAGTCGAGGCCACGGCCAGGTCAGGTTGAGCTATGCGCTAGCGGCTTAGTCGCTAAATGAATATATGTAAACTAGTTAAGCTAGTGTTGTCGTGCACCATGTGTATGCGTATTTACCCACCAATGAGCCGCCCCCCCCGCTTTCTCCATCTTGGACTTGTATGCCACAACCGCATCATTTTCAAACACATGCGTCAACTCGGTATGCCCTCCACCTTTGTCGACACATGCGAACACCTCTACGGGGTCTCATCCACAGACTACATTACCCCATACGGCCCCACCCCCTCCATCGACATAAATCGAGGAACATTACAGGGAGACACCCTCTCCCCATTTCTATTCACCCTCTTCCTTGAACCCTTCCTCCGCTGGCTCACGGTGGGCAGCCGGGGCTATCGCCCAAGCCCTCCTGTCACTAACGTCGACCCCACAGAACTCACGGCCACATACCCAGGACACGGCTTCGCCGACGACCTCAGCCTCGCCTCGGGCTCGACCCCTAACATGGCCATCCAACTCAGGAAATGTTGGTATGACCGTCTTCAGCGCCTACACAGGTATGACCGTCAACATCCGAAAATGCTGCATCACCGGCGCCCTTTGGCGCTCAGGCAACGCCCTCTCCCTTGCCAACATTGCCCTCCTCGCATCCCGCCTCCAATCACAGTTCATCGCCATAAACTCCATCCCGGCCCCCATCCCCTCCACAGGTCCCTCGGACACATACCGCGTCCTCGGGGTCGAACTTAACACCTCCCTCACCTTCACCAAGCACTGGAACGAACTAAGACGTACTGCCACATCCCTCACCACCGCCCTCTCCGCCTCCCCACTAACTCAATCCCGCAGAATAAGGCTAGGGATCGATGACTTGGAGAGGTTGGACATAGGTGGTTCACGGTCTAGCCCTGACTTGTAAGTTCCCTATATGGCATAGTTGAGAGGGCCCAGAGACAGCAGCCGGCGCATACGGCTTTTTGGTGAAAACCGGCGCATACGGTATTGAAATTGAAATTGAAATTGAAATTGAAATTGTTCACAACATGTCCCGGCAAACTGGACCGAGTGTCGTCTCACGGGCCACTCTACTTCGCCATACAGGACTTATTAGCAAGTTGGGCCCGGGTCTCTCCGACCAGGTTCATTTCTTATCGGCACACCTATCTGCAATGTGTGTCTCGACGTTCCTCGGGAGTTATATAACTGTAAGCAACCTCAGTAATTGCCACAGTCCCCCCACCTAAGCAGTAACAGCGTAATAATTTTGTAATCAAGAAAAACAGATCTAAAAATAAATCCACTTGTCTAGAAATGCAAAACTAAACTGCTGCTCGACCTTCACGATGCACGGCCCGCTCCCGCCGAACCGGGGTGTCGACCGGCCTAGGCCGGTCGGCGTTCGGGAGGGACGACGGGCCAGCCTAATCTAGCTCCCGCGTGACTTCGGTCTTGCCGAAGGAAGGAGGGGAAAGGCTGGCAAAAAACCCCTCCTCGCGCGGTCGCTCGTCGATCCCGCCGCTCCATCCCGTAAACCCCGCCCCAAGGTCTTGCCGCGTCCACCGACGCGGCGGTCCTCCGTGTCGAGGTCCCCCATCACCTCGAGGGCAGGTGAGGGGGACCGAGACACACAGACATAGAAAAAACTAGCGCTCCTGCCTCCGCGCCTGAATTTTCCCCGCCCATTTCCTCGGTTTTTTCTCTGTCTGGTACCCGGGTACCTGTCGGTTTTCCGGCCTGTGGCCGTACCCTCCCCCCTCTGATCGCGCGTCCACCGAGCAGCCTTTTCTTGAGCGGGGGCCTCCGCGCTCACCCGGGCCCACGCTCAAGGACTCCTAGGAGTATGAAGGTCTGTCGGGGTAGTGGGTGTCGAAGAGGGGGGGGGGCAGGTCACCGTGGCCGGATCCGGCGGGCCGCGGGCGCCCGGAATTAAGCAAAAACCCTCCGTGCCGGGTTTTCCGGCGGCGCCGACCCAAAGGGTCGTCGCCGCCAGATCTTGTCGCTCCTCCCATCGCGACTGTCCTCCTTGCCGTCCCAGCTGACTCCTCCCCCCGGGAGATGACGCTGGACGACGTAGCGGCGCGCTAGTGAGCGCCCTACCCTGGTGCTGCTCCCCAACTAGCTCGACGCCGGGTACGGACATTGTTTTAGTTTCCGAAAAAAGCCCTCCGTACAGGGCTTTCCGGCGGCGGCTGATCCTGAGGATCGCCGCCGCCTCCTGTAGCCGCTCCTCCGCCTGCGACTAGCCACCGTCCTGTGCCATGTCTTGCCTCACCCCTCGGCAAGGTTCGACCGGCACAGGGCTGGTCGATAGCTAGCGAGCGCCCTTTCCTGGCGCTGCTTCCCGGCTGTCCACCACCAGCTCCAACACCCGCCTCCCACCGCTGATCCGGCCGTACCCTCCTCGCCATCAAACGCTGCCGTAGTACAGGTCCCACTCCTAAAAGTAAGGCTGTATCTAGGAGTATCTGTGCGCGAAAAAAACATATCGGACGGGCCGAGCGGGAGATCTTGGCGCCGGTAGTGCACAGAAATTATTTTTTCAAAAGCCCTCTGTACAGGGCTTTCCCGACAGCTGCCGATCCCACGGATCGAGCTGTCGGCCCTCTTAGCCCCCTACCGTGCCAGGCCTGGCACGGCTACGGGGTTTCCAGCGCCCACCACGGGGAGGTGAGGGGATGCCGACGGGCCTGCGAGCGCACCCCCCTCCGGGGCCGCCGCCGCTGCGCCGCCGGCGGGCGCCCGCATACGGTACATGTTGTAAACAATTTCAATTTCAATTTCAATAGGGATCGATGGTACCGTTGATATTTTACAAGTGTATTTCGCTGTGATTTCGGGCATATTTCGCATTCGGGGTCTCCGAAAACACAACGAAATGCGTCGATATAGTCCGGATGATATCATCTATCCCTAGCCTTGGCGCAGAATCAGGGTCATCCGTGGGCTCCTTATCGGCAAACACTTCACCCTCCTGCTCGGCCTCTTCAGCGACTCCCAACTCGACACCGGACACCCTCGAAGGCCAAATATGCCGCGCACTCCGCTCCGCCGTCTCCTCGGTACGCAACCTCCCCCGCACCGCCCTCTACCGCCCTACCACAGACCAGGATACGGCCTCCCCTCCCTCAAAGCCCATGCCGCACAACTCATTGTTTGCCACCTACATAAAATAATGAATAACCCCGGATATCGAGGCCACATTGCCCGAGCACACATCCGCACCATCTCCACCACATACTCCCACTGGCCCACTGAATCAATCATGTCAGGCCGCTACACCCCACCCACACTCAAATGCCTAGTGAGAGCTCAACGCGATGCGGGCACCTTGGTCCACAACATCCCACCACTCTCCCTCACCAACCCCATTGCCTCCACACTCCGCGCCCACTTCACTAGCCAAGACAACACCCTCCTCACCTCACTCCGAGACAAAGCCACACACATCACAGACCCTCACATATATAAACAATCATACTGTGATTTCTCTCCCCGCAAAGCACACGCCTCCTTTCTCCCCCGCCCCCCTCTGGAAAAATAACATAACCACATGGCCACAAGTCCTCGTCCGCGCCACCCCCTACTCCTTCATACTCAGATCCTGCAAATCCATCTCCAAACTCACGGGGTCCACCACCCCACTTTCAGTCCCCATTCGCCTTCTCGCCGCAATCCTTACCGAACCCTCCGATACTATCCACGACCTCTTGCCCATCACACGCCTCACCCCAAACAAGCATCCCCCCCACCACTGTCCACCCCTCATGGATTCCCCTCCTATCCCCACACCTCCCCCGCTCCCCCCCCCCACCCTCTCATCCGGCATCCACACCTCCCGCACCATAACCTCCCCCCCCCCCCCACTGCACCCACCACACACATAGACACAGATTACCTCACCCCCTCAGATAATCACTTCCCCCCCCTGCGACGTTACGCGCATCATTTCCAAACACATGGACACAAAATACGGCCAAACACAGTACATGGTTGAATGGGCCCCGGAACACCTCACGGAATGGGACATACAACTCCAAGTAGACGACGGCTTCCGCCTCATCTCCTCCACCCCCACATCGGTATGCCTCCCCACCCCCTCCCCCGCCGACTGCTCCATATGTCAAGACCCACTACACACAGAACCCACCTCCACGTGCTGCACATACCCGCACTTTGCCGTCCATTCCCAATGCCGCCCCGCTCAGGGACCCGCCACACGGCAATGCGAATGGTGTGCTCGCGGCCAACATCACGACCTCATCCGCCTCCACGAGGTCCAGTGGGCACCATGCCTACAACTACACGACACCATCAGTGAGACCCCCTCCGGCCCTACCGCCCTCACCGCATTTAACTCCCTTTTGTCCCCTCCACGACACCCATCCTGCCAGAACCCGGACCCCCTCCATGGACGCACCCCCTAATCACATTCAACCACGACTCCATCCACCCCGACCTCGACATGCTCCCTACCGGTAAATTCGCCATTCACACACACCCAACACTACATGACACCACAATACTATGCACTCCCGACGGCCGCGCGGTCACCACCCTTAACGGCCCCCGCGTCCGCCACCTATTTCAACTCTTCCGCCCCGACCGGTCGCAGCACACGATCGAAGAGGAGGTCTACCACCTCCTCACTCGCCTAGGCTCCCACTCAGAAATCCACTCACCCTCACCCGCCACCACCACCCGTAATAGATGGGCCACTAGGGAGGACCTCCTCACAGCTCTCCACCACACATTCCACATCCAGACGGAACTCTACTCCGATCCCCTCAATAAATCCCTTCACTCTCACACCTGCCACTCCCTATACCCCGAAGACATAGTCTTCTCATCTAGCGGCAGCAATGCCCCACACACATGGCACGGCACCAACATCTCCAACCCAGAATACGACCACGAATGCATGCGCCGCGCCATGGAACACGCAATCACCAGCGCACACCTCACAGCCTCTCACACACCCTGCGCAACCATCCTCATACTCCCCCGATGGGAACACACACCATACCGCCACTCCAAATACATAAACTCACCATACACACACCACCTCTACACCCTTCCCAACGACGCAAACACCTTCCTACCCCCCGACCAACACATTGGCCACCCCACCCCTACCCCATTCGGAACACGTTGGATGGTCGACATCTACCTCGTCGCTAACCCCTAGCCCTCTCCACCCTACCCTCACACACAGCCATGACCGCACTCCACAACACTCTCGAGTATATCTACGACACTCACCTCCCCAACCCCATCATCACCATCCCACCTCCACACCTCACCGACTCCTACTCACCACACTCAGCAGGCATCTACCACCTCCCCCCCCAACCCCACTCACCCCCTTACCTACCCCCTCCATGAACGCATGCAACTAACATACCCTTCCACCAGAGGAATTCTTGCTTGGAACTGGCAGGACTTCGTTTACACAGACGGCTCCAAGAAGGGCGGCAACTTCCCCCTCGGAGCGGCCGCCACCCACCCCGCCTCGGACACCCGCATCAAGATTCTGGTGACCTCTACCCCTCCCTCCAACACTATCAATCGCGCTGAATTAGCATGCATTGACATAGGCCTCCAACTTGGCCATACCCATCTCCTTACAGATAGTAGTGCGTGCTCCCTCCGCCTCATAAAAGGCTACTTAAAATGCCCGTCAACTTACAGACACAACATCCACCGCGACACACTCCTCTCCACCACACACACCCTCAAAACCCTCTGCGACGCAAGCATCCGCACACACCTCGGCAAAATTAAAGCACACAACCACTCCCTAGGTAACGACCTCGCAGACACTCTAGCTAACCAAGTCGCGGATGGACACCCACCCTCAGCACCAACCCTCATGACAAACTCATCTCTAAAGCACGACTCGATACATCTCGCATACTCGCACAACTTCACACGCACACTGTCCAATGGCTACACCATCTCCTACTTGTGTACCGCATCAAGTCCCGCACGACCTCTCGCCGCGCCCCCGCACACTGCACCTTCGCACGCCCCTTATTGCACTCCATCTTCATCCTGCATGGCACCCTCCCCGGGGGGAGTAAAACCCATGAACACCCTTGGAGAGGTTGGATTTAGGTGGTTAACGGTCTAGCCCGCACTAGTAAGTTTCTTGTATGACATAGTTGGGTTGGCCCAGAGACAGCAACCGGCGCATACGGTATTTGTTGTAAACCGGCGCACACGGTACATGTTGTAAACAATTTCATTTCATTTCATTGCGTTCGTGTCGGCGGGTGTTGACATGTCGGATAATGCGCGGGCCACCGCTTTTGCTGACCAATTGACTCGATGCGGCGGAGATGCTTCGGGCCACACCGCTCACTCTTGGTTAGTGACAGCCCTTGCGGAAGTCATCTCCGAGGTTCGTGGCGCACTCGGGGTTGGCTTCGAGGTTCTCACAGATCCCACGATGCTAGTTCAACTCCGGAACGGTAACGACGGCCTCCCCGCGGATGTGGGTGTCTTGCACTATCACGGCATCCGAGGCTCAAAACTTCCCTTTGATGCCGTGATTTCCGGTTTGCTCGGCGTTTCTAGCCCCCCGTCACCCGAAGTCGCTCTACGCCGTGTTGCGAATACCAAGTTCGAAAATTACTCGGAGGGGATGAGGAGTTACCCCGACATCCGCTTCATTCCCTTTGCTTGCTCGGAATCTGGTACTCTCGGCGGCCACGCTACGGCTTTCTTGACGGGACTGGCCAAGCAGGCAACCGCCTCTAAAGGGATGCATGTTCGCAAGTTGTTGGCCTCCTGGTGCCGAAAGGTCTCTCTCGCCGTCCATGTTGCTCACGCGGACAACGACTTGCGCGGTTTGTCCGCCGCCACAAACGGTGTGGGGGGCCGCTTCTTCCTCGGCTAAATGCGTTCTCCTACCACGGCGGTCCTCACCCGCGCCATGGGCCGCAAGCGTCCCCATGCTTCCTCGAGCGGCGCCACTTGACGCCTCCACGTGTTGCATTCTCGGCGTTTCCTAGGAGTTTTCTTATTTTAACCCGCTAGTTTCTGCACAATGCAGTGCTTCCTTTTGCCGTGCTTTGGATTCCGTGATCCTCTTGTCATTCTTGCCCTTTTGTTACCCTACCTATTTTCCCTGTCCGTGCTCATGGGTACGTTCTTAACTACCGCGCTACGATGGGTACAAAAGCTTTATTTTTGTGCTTACAAAAAACAGAGTGAGACGCACAGGGCGTGTGTACATGATTACAGAAAATACGCAGAGAGATGAAGGAAATGTGAGTTTGTTATATGTGTGTGAAAAATAATTATTACGACTATGTGCCTCTTTGGATTATCTTAATAATTACAAAATACAGAGTGAGAGACATAAGGTATGTGTGTACGGTATTACAAAAAATTCAGAGAACGACAGGCCACTCGTATAAAACATTTCCTCAAACAAGCGGAGTTGGAGGTATTTCGTTGAACATTGTGGAGGTACACCACTTGCGTTGCTCCGCAAACGGGGATGGTCCACAGCCCAGACTATATCTTGCATGTTCCCACGCCGCCGCAAACACCAATACAAATTGATGCCGAGCGGCCCACAATTGACCTAATCTCCGATTAATGTCAGGAGCACGCGATTTCAAAATCGCAATCAGGCCGAATCGACACCGACTGGGCGTAACAACACGTATTGTTACTCGGGTGAGCGGCGCCTTTCATGGTCATTGCTACCTTACCAGTGAATAATTTGGTAGAAGCGATCAACCAAGCAAGCTCTATGGAATTTACCACCATAATTATTGCGTTTTTATCGCTACCATGTACGTATCTTCTACCGTATCTTGTGCCCACTTGTTGAGTCATACCTCGCCGAGCTGAAACGGGGACACAGAAACCCAGTAAAGATGTGTAAGACCGACTGACATGCAAGCGCAAATATCTTCAGGACACTCTGGCAAGGGGAGACAGATAATACTGGGAGTCAAAACAAAAGTGCTTGTATTTCGGCTACAAGTGCCCTAGTCTCGCGTGGGTCTCTCCCATCCAGGATTACTTAGGCTGGTTGCTAAATTACAGTCCAAAGTACAATAATCTACCTCGAAAGTGAAATTCGCATCCTTGGCTATCATCCAAGAGGCCGAAATCCCATATTTCAAATAGAACTATAACTCATGCTCCATCTTCTTCGAAGCGCCAAATATGTATCGTCACTAGTTATAATTCGAGCAACAGGAAGCGATATTGTTTCCTGGGGTTGCCCCACGCCGTAAGACAGGTCCCGCATTCACCTAAAGCCCAGCTAACAGAAATTCCTGCGAAATGCGACTCAAGACAGAACGGGAAGTTAAATCTTGAAGTGACGCCATTTTAAGTTTACCACTTGCGTTTGGCTGGCGGGTTTGGCTCCTTTCGAAAGACGAACATATTGCCACTTGTTCCCCGACCGATCCGGAATTCTTTGTCACAGTAGGTAGTGCACCACTCCACCTCCGCTTGCAGTTCCATGGGAACAGGAACTCGCACTTCCGGTAGAGCATCCGCTGAGAAACCCATAATCTCTACTGGCCGGACGCAGAATGACTGAAAATGTGCCTGTTGATGCACACGCACCCATGAAGTCCGCATATGTGTATACGGGCTTGTCTTCGGAAATCTAAAACGTTCAGGCACTGAAGGTTTTGAAACCCGCAAGCAAATGGGTGAAGGCCTTCAGCTTCGAGGAACTGGTTATGGAACATGGAACTCGTTATTTCTCCTAAATGTTCATGCAAGGATGTGGAAGGAACAAACCTTTGCGCAAATTCCTCCACCATTGTCCTGCCAGATTCCGGTCACGCTGATTTGCCAGCTCCCGAATGGGCCGAGGCCAACAACTGCAGTGTTTTCTGTCAAAATCTGATCCCCTTCCGAGTCCTCTCGTAGTTGCTGCACCACATCGCTAACACCGAAGCCTGGAACGGCCTCAGCCAGCTGCAATACGTGCTGCATCGCATTTTTTTGAACAACCTGTCTCATGCGTTGCAGTGCATAATTGGCATAACGTATCAGCGGGAAGGTCTAACAAGAAATGGTTAGGGCTTGATCATATTCTCGCGTTCCTGTATTTCTTTTATCAGGGGGCAATGTTAATATTAAACGGACAGCTTTCCAGCTGCGGGCTAAATCAGCAAACCTGCCTTCGCCTACAATGACAGAGCTGGCAGGTGTGCTCACCTGAGTGTTGGAAGCATACTCAAGCCGCCACGTACCCAACAAGTCGGGATGAGCCTTCGACCGTATCTTTGCTGCCGCGGTTATCGGCTGCTCATCGGCCGCAAACTCAATGTTAAGTGGGGTCTCCAGGGGGGTAATGCCCTCCAGCTGAATGAGAAGCTGCTCGATGTCCGCGCGGATAGGTTCACCACCTGGAACTATGGCTGCAGTTGGGCCTAGGCCTTTAACCACCCACCAAAGCTTATCCTTGATTGCTGACCGCTGCGCGGCGGCTCCGCTTGTTCCAAAGCGAGCTTCGCGTCGCCGATACGCGAGCGTGTCAATATCCTGGACACGGCTATCGTATACATCTGAGGTATCTTCGGATATGCTACCGCCCACGTTCGGCTTATTTCGAGTGCTTGCCAAACTGAAATTCTCGGCGCTGTTGGATGGCAAGACTGTAGCTACAGCGGTTGTGTCGTCATAGCTGGCGCTCACAGAAAGCGACGCGCTGCCCATAGAACCACCGCTATCAAAAGACCCACTCCAGGTGCTGTCGAGCTCGTTCAAGACCCATGGCAGCACCTGCATATTCTTCTCCTTGGGCTCCTCATCGAGTGCTTGCCCATTGGCCGTTGTTCCCTTTAATGAAGACGAATTGCTGTCGCTTGCAGCAACAGGACCCTCCGCATCTGAGTCGCTACTTTCAGAGGCTGAAGAGTGCACAAGCCAGTTTGTGACATCTGTGTTCTCACTGGTTTCCTGGCCCAGAGCTTTGGAGCTTTCATCTGAATTGCTTATCACCGAGTCAGGCTCAATCACGCCATTACTGCCTGACTGTTGCTGCCTCCCTGCAAATCCCAGAACGAGGTAGCCGACACCAACAGCCGCCAACATGTAAGCAAGCACCTTGCCAAACACGGGAAGCACTGGGTTCCATAATTGTGGCCAGTCCTCCAACCTGGTGGCAAGCTCATCCGCCAGAACCTGTATGCTACTCAAACCTGCTCCCGAGGAGCCGTCATATAAATTGAGGTTCCCTTCGCCTGCATCGAGGCGCTGTGCCAACTCAGCTAAGCTCTTCAGACTCTGCGGCAGGTCAACGGTTGGCACTGCTGCTGACGTAATGACGTCGGAAGTTGATGGTTGAAGTCCAATGGCGTCCTCAACTCCATTGATCGCACGTTGCAGTTCTTCAAGTCCGGCCGGGTCCCAGTCTGAGTTTACGTCGGGCATGAGGCTGCTCCCTTCAGGAACAGGGCCCTCTGGCGGCCAGTTCTGCAATTCTGCAAAATCCGCTGTGTCTGGTGGTTCGGACAGCTGGGTGGTAGAGAGCGATGGCGAGCTTGCATCATCCGGCGCAGAAAAGTCTTGATTGCGGGTTGACTCTACATGCTGCGACTCGGTGCTGACCCCGGGCGATGCGTCCTCCACAACACCATCTGCTATGTTGCTTTCCCCTGCGAAGTCAGGCGTGAAGGGACTAGTTTCCGCGGGCGGGTTACTCGTGGTAGTGCTAGGGTAAGATTCTACCTGCTCTGACATCGCTTTAAGCCGATCCTGCAGCTCCACTTCTGTATCTGATAATGGTGCTAAGCGAATACCAGGAGGCATCCAATACTCCTCGTCCCCACCTAGCACGTGGGGTTCATGTTCAACCACCGCACCCTCCACACGACCTTGAGGTACCAAATACAGTTCCTGCGGGCGGGGGGTGCAAAACGCCATATAAGTCTGACAAAATATTTCGGTTAAATGGTACAGAAGGTGGTGATAGCGCTCTGAGGGATGGAGATGCGGCAGAGCTGTAGACAGATCATAATTCCTCACCTTATCCGATGTTTCCTGCAAACTGCGCTGAACGTCTTGCAGCTGTCCTACAGCATAATCAAGCTGTGTGTCTACTTCATCTGTTATGGCCCAGCGCGTACTGCTATCAATGATATCCTGCAGAAAGGAGAGCCAGAAAAATGCACAAAATTAACCAAACCCACTAATTTGAATGTGAGAGCTGTCGCCCAGTGGCAACATAATGTGTCCCATCTTCCAAACAACCGCCACAAAAGAGGGGAGTTAAGGGGGGGGAGGGGGGGTGGGGGGGGGGGGGGGGGGGGGGGGGGGGGGGGGGGGGGGGGGGCATAAATGCCCAGCAGCTGACCTGAGCCTGCAGTTGATCATTCACGCTGGCGCCAGTAGATTCATTTTGCACAGGGTTCTCATACCCATTTATGGAAAGATCATATGCATCCTTACTTGGCAACTCGGATGTTGCTTGGCCACCTGAAATTCCAGTCTGTGAAGCGAAACACCAAGACAGCGCGAAAGTGGTGACCTGTCAATTCAGCTGAAAAATAAGTGGCCCAGCGTTAAGATAGTAGATTCGCTCGCCACGTACGGCCACCAGACCTGTGGTGCTGCAGTTGCCTCGTTTTCAGCAACATCAGTAGCATCTATCTCGTTTGGAACGGCAGGTGATGGTTCGAATTTCAGATCGAACTCATTCTCTGTATCTATGAGTGCTGGTTGCGCCACCTCTTCCACCTGCCCATATGTCACTTCGGGAGGGGCGTCATTCAGTTGGGCGGGGGCATCGGGTGTTTCTGAAGCCACGCTTGCCGGGGGTGGCACACTTCCGCTAGCAGCTGACAGACTTGCATCGTCTTTTATGCTTACAGCGGGGGAAGCCTGACTAGTTTCAGGTATGCCGCTGCTGCCATTCTCATCAGGACAGTCCACGGTTTGGCAGTCCTGTTAGACACACAAAAAATTCTCACGAAAAATACCGCCGACTCAACGACTGCTGGACTCAACAAGTTCGGAAGACTTCGCAAGGTCACTAACGCACTTGGTCTGAAGAGTTAAGGGCCTTCTCCAAATTTGCTTCCAGTCGAGTTATCTCACTCTGCATACGCTCCAGGGCAGCTCTGGTCTTGGCCACCTGGTGGGAGACGTAACAGCGGAGAATTTAACCACAGCGCCGTCGACGTGCAAAAGGCCGAGAGCGTCACCCCAACTCATATAGTTTCCTCGAATTCGTCACTGCACTGAATCAAAATCCATCAGCAAAGAATATTAGAAAAGACGGAGACCAGAGCGACTAAATTCGTGACTTGCCTCATCGCTCCTGAATGCAGGGAGAGCGAAACTCGCGCAGCGACGGGGGTGGAAGGTACTGTGCTTGAAGCCAAATTTCCGGAAGCACAGAGTGTTTCGCGTCAACTGCTGAGATGATGGTGGCTTCAGCCACTTCCTCGCGCCCCGAGGTGCCACAGCCGTTTGGCTAAGCGGTTGCCAAACCTAGAAGACGTGGCGAAATCAGGCCAATGTGTCAGCTTCCGCGCCAAATACAAACCTACCAACTGGGGTAGGCCCACGTACAGTTTGTTTGACCACAACGCAAACCACAGCTCAAACCCGTAGTAACTGCTCGAACCCGCAGCTCAAATCATTAATAACTGCTGTTCCGGTAAACGTTGAAGTACTGCTTACTGAAAACATGTTCTGCAGCACAGGTCCCGATAACGTTTGCAGCGCCACCGTGAAACACTTCGATTACGTCTCCTGCTGGAGCAACTTGGTGACGAGCTACCTCTGCGGCACTTCTCAGTCACCGGCGGGAATTTTTGTATCGCTATTTTACCTGGCAATGCGACCTGCCTGTCAGTGGGGTCAAGGACAGCAGATTTAGGTCCCGTTATTATTATGCTACATCATTATCAGTACATGTAGGTTCACAGTCATGAATAACGATATCAGTGAATAAGTACATACACTCCTCCATAAAAGTCCGGACATGAATTATGTTAAACATAAGCTAGTCTAGAACACGCTCCCCTCTCACCACGTCAAGCACGACGATACCCGAGTACCACCCAATTGTAGGAGAGCCGAGAAGCAAGCAGTAAACCGTCATCAGGGGTGGTTACGCCTCAGCTTAACGCGGGTGTTGTCGGTGGAGTTAGTCGAATTAAGCCCACGAATTCCCATGAGATCGTTTGATCTACACACTTCGTTCAGAGCGCCACGCTTGGGCATTGCTCAAGCGCTCATACTAGGCTGCATATTACTCTATGTTCCACATAACCGTGTTTTTGGGGGCTTTTTGGAGGGCGTTTGGAGGCGTGGGTGCCGTGTTAAATGCCCGAGGTTTGGTTTGCGGGTGTGTGAATAGAACACGGAAGTTCACGCCGCTTGCACGGGTGATGTTTTTGGAAAGCAAGCGAGCAAAACCACACATGACGCAAGTTTGGATAAACACTACACGATATGAGCATGCGAGGGCGATTGGCTTAGGGGAGGGACGAGGTCCAACTTGGCCGTTAGGGACGCATCACGTTGACGGTGGTGTTTGGAATGCTTGGGTATGTTGATATGTTCTTGTGCCAACCACACCCACTCCACGCGTGGCACGCGTCGGGAATTAAGCTCGGAAGTCAGTAGGAATGAAGAATTGGTTAACTCATATCCACAAACTCCGCACAAATCGCCTCATGAGGTGAGCCGAATTCGATGAGTGTTGCTTGGCACTGCGGCTCAGCTTTGCCGGAATAATTCGTAAATAAAAATATTTTACATAGAATTCATTTGTGGGTGTTTGAACTTTGGAGTAGATGCTCACGACGCGCATTGAAAAGACGCGTCCAATGGTACCTCTTAGTAGATTTTGACCATATTTGATAAACTTATGATAGTTTGAACATTGTGGCCGAAAGCGGCTTGCCCTTGGGTTGTGCGCATATCGGTAGTAAGGCTACATACGCGACTTCGTGCGTTTCCCCCAAAGCGGCCTCCCCAACACCTCCTCCCTCCGTCGTCTATGCATTACATTTGCGCAATCGTTGCATAAGCATTCATATTGCGGGGTTATGCACCCGTTACTATTTTCGTCTAACTAGTAACGATTGTTTGAAAGAGCGTCCCACACGGGTGCTGGCGCGATAAACCCAAGATTACAAGCCCGGCAGTGCTCGAATTCGCCCCCCCCCCCCCCCCCCCCCCCCCCCCCCCCCCCCCCCCCCCCCCCCCCCCCCCCCCCCCCGAAGTTGTCGGCGCATTAGATCTTGGGCGCCAAAGCATTGCCTAGGATTGCAAGATATTTTTCAATAAAATCGACGCATGGTTACATTTTTTACTGCTTGCGAAGTGGCGAAATATTGTCCGGAATTTTGTGGAGGAGTGAAGTTGACCTAAAACAGAAAAACGCGATACAAGCTGTGTGTTCTGCTGATGTTTGGTTCTCCAATAACCATCACACAGCTGTGCTGCACACACACTTGTCGACACACACACCTATCGTCTCACGGGCACCTCCGATAAAGGTTATGGGCCCTCACACAACTAAATAACTTGCATACACGCGACCACCGCGGTATTAGTGTGAGAAAACACATGTGTGAAAAGTCGCAACGGTTGTTTCTGGCATGTCTAAACGGAAGCAGCCGCCGCCGGCGGCGCTCACAACACGGAGCAGCACCAAAGCGACCCACACCGAGGCCTCTTGGTCCAATCCGTGTAAAGATCTTGTCGCTTCCATTACCCTCGATAATACCATGGCAAGTATTCACTATGAAACTGTCGAGCTCATAGACACGGCGATAGAACAGTCGCAAGCGACCACACAAGGGTTCATAATGACGCAGTTTGAGCGAATTAGCGCGAACTTCGGTCTACCACACGGGCAGCCACCTCATCCACCTACGGCTGACAATGGCGCTTATAGCCGTAGCGACATGCACAATACCCGTGTATACGAGCCAGACCCCTATATATTCGACGAAGAGCAACCTCGACACGGGCAGTTCGACGACAGCATCCTTAGAAGGTCTATGCGTACGCAAGCACCATCCTTCACATAAGAAATTAACTTTTCAGAGTTCGGACGGGACTGTACTAATTATCTGCGCTATATCAATCATGTCTTCCCGGAACTGCTAGAAGAAGCGGCATCTTCTGATGTTGCTATCAACAAAGCTTATTCAAACTTTCAGAAAAAGACGTTCGGGTACTTTTGCGTGGCCATGAAACACCTTAATCTTGCTATAGCGCTGCAAAATTTTAGCGGGACCCTTCTTTCTCAGCTCGAGTGTCGCCATGCCGACACGCCTGGCGCACACTCATTAACCATTTCGACCAGCGCGGTGATGGTAGAAATGTTGGGTTTCTCGTAAAACTTCAAGACGCGCAAGATGAACAAGAAAGTATAGACGCTTTTCCGCAGCTTATGTTGATCGGCTATCAAGACATTAATAAAGACGAGCTCATAGTTAGTGAAAACATTATTGTAGCACCAACTCTCTTTAACTTAAGCAACAAATTATCAGGGGCGCGAGCCAACATTATTGCAGTTTTGGATACGGGACATAATGGTCTTCTTGCTACCTCTATCCCATTCATAGAGCTGTCCACCAGGCTCATATAGCATCAATCACACACGACCGTCCATGGCCACCACCATCATGGACAACGGCACGGCATGCACGACCCCATGGCATTTAACTATGATGTTAAAGGTGGTGTTGACGATTTGATGCACGTGCCGACAGCTCGCAACGCTTAATGTGCACACCTCCACCTTGCCACTAGTGCATTGAATCCGGTCTCCCTATGGGCGACAGACTCCATTGGCAGCATGACTTCCCTTTGCCTCCGCAGCCCTCTCATACTCAGCATCTGGACCAAAGAACCTCAGCATCAGAATTACTAGCAACATCAGTACCAACACCAGCAGGACAAGCACTAGCGGAACACACTCCACCCTTCATAATTTCGCTAGCGGGGTCGTGGTCCTCGTGGTTGGGGTGGTCGATGAGGCCGGGGGGGTCGCGCAATTCAGTCGCGTGATGCCCCTCTCGGGCATCCATTTGTGTCCCACACTACTATGGTACCTACATCTGCATAGTTTGCTCCCATGTCATTTTTTTACCTCGATGGAGCACCCTCCATTAACATGGCTGATGGATTTCGCGTTGATATTGTACCCCCCCGTCACCTACATGCCTAGGTCACACCTCCAGCCCCTCATCCGTGGCATTCATCCCCCCCTCTCCCCTTCTCGTCGCCCGGGGGTTCCCAATCGATCGGGGATCACATGCCCTACGTTATGCCATCAAGGGCCTTTACGTCAGTGACATTGAGACACCTATGTCTATGTTAGCACTAGCATCCCGTAGCCTAGTGCTTATGTACAAGGTAGCTATTACTAGCATATGATTATTAGCTATCGAGAAATACGTCACCTACATTGCCCGGGTCACACCTCCGGCCCCTCATCCGTGGCATTCGCTTAGTATTCCCCCCCTCTCCCCTTCTCGTCGCCCGGGGGTTCCCAATCGATTGGGAACCACATGCCCTACATTATGCCATCAAGGGCCATTACGTCAGTGACGTTGAGACACCTATGTCTATGTTAGCACTAGCATCCCGTTGCCTAGTGCTTATATACAAGGTAGCTATTTGTCATCCTAGTACTTAGTGTTTTACGACTAGCGGTACTCTATTCCCTATTATTGGCGGTCGGCCGGCCCTACCGGTGCCTTCGCCGGCCGCCACCTCTCTCCTCTCACTTCTCCAGTCACCACACCGGTCCCCATTGTGGGGCCGGCACGACCTACGTGTAACTATCCGTTCGCGATTCCGACGCAGCAAGCTTCAGCCGAGATTCATGCATGGCCTAACAAGCCCTAGACGCGTCGTAACATCGTGGATGTTCACGTTACGGCCACGATGTTTCATACATACCACAAGCTTGGCCAGTGGCTTTCCCACATCATCTACTCTCTATCTAAACCCCACTATGGAGGCCTCGTTACCCTCCTTCCGGGCATGCACCACGCCCCACATGTCTCTGAGGACACGCGGCCGCAACTCTCCGGCATAGTATGTTGTGGGACCACTCGCCCTCTAGCTACTAGACCAGCGGCATCGGGGGCCCATTCTCTGGATCGTTTCCTATTGGGAGGAATAATCAAGTGGACGATTGGAAGAGGCAAGAGGGGTTCTTAAAGATCTACCGATAAACGGCGCCCGCCGGCGGCGCAACGGGAGCGGCCTCGGAGTGGGGTGCGCTCGCAGGCCCGTCGGCACCTACCTCTACCTCCACGCGGTGGGTGCTGGTAATCCCGTAGCTGTGCCATGCTTGGCACTGTAGGGGTTAAACGAGGTACCGACAGCTGCGATCCGCGGGATCGCCAGCTGTCGGGAAGCCATGTACGGAGGCGGGTTTTGGAAAAGCATAATATCCGTACACCAGCACATGGATCTCCCGCTCGGCCAGTCCGATATGTATTTTCAGCAACTAAATACTCACAGATACTCTCCCGTAACGGCGGGAACGATGTCTACGAAATTGTTTTGGCGAAGAAGGGTAAGGACGGATCAATTGTGCGGCGAGGGTGTTGGAGCTGGCGGCGGACAGCTTGGAAGCAACGCTAGGGCACGGCGCTCGCTAGCAGTCCCTAGTCATGCGAGAGTTTAAAGTCTCCCATGGGGGCGAGGCCTGAAGCTACGGAAGACGGAGGTGGGCCGTAGCCGGAGGAGCGGCACGGTTTGGCGGCGACGGTCCTTAAGATCACCCGCCGCCGGAAAACCCGGCACGGGGGGGGTTTGGACAAATATTCCCGTACCCAACATCTTTTGTGGTTCGGCGACTCGATCCCGTGTCCGACCCACCCCTCTCCTAGTCGGCACCCGGTTAGCGATAGGCTGCCTCATGCAGTGTGCCTAGGGTTATGGTAACGGCATACTGCTCATAAAGGCGGCCCCCTAACAACGTAAACCACCGGGGGAGGGTACGGACGGCCGCGATCATATAGGTGTTGAAAACAGACAGAGAAAGGACAGGGGACATGAGAACATTTGGCACGGGGGCATGAGAGCCAGCCGGACACCGTCTGCAACTTAGTTATTTTCTCTTCATAGCCCCCGAAGGAGGAGGGAAGACTCGGCTAGGTCGCGAGCTGCGTGGGGAGGAGCAACTACTACCTTGGGCGGGGATGAGCACGGATCGAGACGGGACCGACGACGACTTGAGCGAGGGAGTTTTTCATCTGCCTTGCCCCCCTACCTCCGGCACAACCGGAGTCGCACATGAGCTGAGGTCAGATAGGTTCGCCTCGACCAACTCAGGCTGACCAACCTCGCTAATTAGCGTCCCCGCAGCGGCTGGAGACTAGCGACATTTTTGTTTCATATTGTATCCGGAAAAATGCGTATAGATCAATAAAAGAGAGGATGGTTACATGTATGTTTTAGACGGTATTGTTAATGCCAATGGAGAGGTTGGGATTAGTGGTTCACGGTCTAGCCCCTACGAAAATAAGACCTTTTTACGGGCAAAACAAGGAGGGCCCAGAGACAGCAGCCAGTTTCACCCGGTACATGTTGTAAACAATTTCATTTCATTTCATTTCATTTCATACCGATAAACGGTAACCCGAGTGACTCCCTGGCAAATGTGCCGATCGCTAAATTTACAGCCGTCCGGTCGAAGGTACGAGAAAGCCACCAATTCCTATTCTCGTGATGTTCTAATCTAAACTACTAAGTATTAGTAACAAGTGTTATCTTCTCGCAGCACGGTGACACTCTAAAAATCTCTCGAGACTTATTCACCTCTAGTGCCTCGGGAGAATGGGTAGTACACGTACCACATTTGTGGTACACGTACCACAGAAAATGGTCATTTTTGGAACCTCCAAACAGACCGCTGATTCAAGCAATCTTAACAAAAATAAGTCCAAAACGTGCAGAAGGTCCCAGTCAACTTATTTTTCAAGAAATATGGGTTACCGGCCGCGGCTATTCGCCATGGCGACGATTTTGCCCCCATCTACCCCCGCGGTAGCACCGCTCGGCACGCCCGGATAGGCCAAAGAGTCTCGGCTAGTAGAGGCTCTACAGAGGACCTAAGGCCCGGCTCGAGGCGCCATCAGCGTGCCCGGAAGTATGGCTTAGATACTGCGTCGGTAGGGCCGAAGTTGTGGACCGTGCGGTGGGATGATGGTGCGGAAACTACCGAGCGGCCCACTCAACTCCGGGCAGAGCTGTCCACTTCCGGGGAAGAACTTGCTAGCTCACCGCCTCCCACGCCTGGCGATGACCACACTAACTGGAGATTAGTTCCTACTCACCCTTCCAACACTCCGATCAGCGCACGTACGCACGACCGACAGCCACCACGGGCGCGGGGCGGACAGTTTGAATTAAAAATATGTACCGGCGGATAGGTTATCGTGCCGCCGACACAACATGAGTGGCGTGTTAGAGTCGGCGGGAGGCTCGGAGGGCGGCGAGGTGGGCAGTAGCGCCCAAGCGGCGGGCAGCGGGAATAATACAGGTGTGGGTACCGACGCCGACCCCGTCGCTGCCCTGTGAGGCAAATACATATAAAGACAGAGGGGCAGACGGGTAGAGAGAAACATACGTACATACATATAGAGAGAGGGAGAGAGCGAGTGCGACACACATACACATAAAAAGAGAGGGAGAGAGAGAGAGCGAGACTAATAGACACTCAAAAATACTACACAAAATGAAAGACACAACACATACACGTGTACACATGCACACAATTGAGCGCAAATATAGGAACGACGACATATATCAAATGAGGCACACACGGACACGGGCACACACACATACACACACACACACACACGCACACATATGCAAACTCTCACTCACACACACACACACACACACACACACACACACACACACACACACACACACACACACCCACACACACACACACACACACACACACACACACACACACACACACACACACACACACACACACGCACGCACACACAAACTCACACACATGGGCACAAGCATGTACACACATACGAAATCTAGAGAGGGATACACAAACACAAACCCTGAGAACAAGACACGCTCACATACATACAAACGTACGCACAAGAACAGAAAGTGAGAGGGAAAGAGAGAGAGAGAGAGATAAACTTATAGACACGCATAAATGCTTCACACAATGATAGACACATCACATACACGTGTACACACACAAACAATTGCGCGCACACACAAACACGAAGATATTTACAAAATGAGACACACACGCACACGGACACAGACACAGACACAGACACAGACTCAGACACACACACACACACACACACACACACACACACACACACACACACACACACACACACACATACACACACACATAGGCAAACTCTAACATTATCTGATGCGAAACGCGATTGAGTCCAAATCTCAAACAAACAACACACACACACACACACACACACACACACACACACACACACACACACACACACACAAACTCACACACATACACACACAGTCCCAGAGAATTGGAGGAATCGGCAAATTGGAAGACATTCTCTGACACACGCAAACGTCAACGTAGGGAGTGAGATAGTGGGAGGGAGGGGAAGGAGGGGAGGGAGAGTGAGAGAGAGTGTGTGCATGTGTGTGTGCGTGTGTGTGTGTGTATATGTATTTGTGAGTGAGGGATAGAGAGATAGATATCCCTTCTTATCTTGCATTCGTAATGACCATAGTATATCTAGAAGTATGCCCGGACAAACGAGGTTTAAAAACTCAAGCCGATTAAACACTAACACGTGCATCATGAGATAGAGACGGCGTAACCTTGCGTGTGCCAATGTAGGCGCAATAAGGTTGTGGTGTGCATGTTTGTACGCATGGGCGGTGTCATCATGGGGACATAGCTTTAAAATGTTTTGCTATGCTGTCAGCCTCACCTTTCGTGGGGTGCAAGTACCGCAACGTAGGGTGGTAGCTGTCTTTGTCGTGACGTGGTCATCACGCACTCGTTTACCATTGCTACCGACATTTGTGTCATGGCCGAGAGGGCGGCTCTCACATATATTGTTGGGGCTTCAGTTCAAAGTTCGGGAATGAACATCATCGAATCGACCTAAATACAGACGCGGTCAACGTCCGATGTGGCAGCACGTCTACCTGTTATAGTAGTTACAATTGGGTAGGATAACAACAAGAGGGTAATCTTTTGGTACGGCATCTATCTAATCAGTGAAAAGCAAGGTCACAAGCCTTTTATTGTTACTACGGAGCGAATGACAGCGGTATACAGTGCGTGACAGGTGAAAGCAGCGATGGGGAACGCAAGGTTGTCGAGAGTGTGGGAGCGAGTGGAGGCCTCCACGGCGGAGATGGCGATAAGGTAGGCAGCGAGGGCGAGGGCGATGATGAGGGTGGAGCATGGGATGGGGCAGCGGAAGGGTGGGGTGGGCGGATGGCATCGAGGAGCGCAGCCGGAGGACGGACCCGCCCGTGACGCCGTACCATAGCCATGACGCGGAGCCAAAGTAGGCAACCAAGCCATTGAAAGAGGAGCCCGGCATGGCAAGCAAGGCGAGCACAGCGGTGGCATGTGCAAGCAACGCCCAAATAGACGTGCGATTGGTTTTGCTCAATGTGCCGAGAGGGGTGGGCAGCTCACCCGATCTGGCAGCGGATTAGAACAGATGGCCACCCGTCGTGAGGGAGACGTTCATGGAGCCGAGCACGGAGGCGGAGACAAGCATGCCGGCGACGGTCATGCCCGAGGTGCCCAGCGTGACGCGCACGACGTCGAGCGCGACGGTGGAGGAGGCGGCGATGGCGGCGCTGGGGAGTACCGCGTCGTAGCAAATGCAGATGATGATATAGAGAGTGGCGCAGGTGGAGATGGAGACCATGACGCTGCGGCTAAAGGCGGGGTGGATGTAGTCGCGGTCGCCCTTTGCTTTGGGCATCATCGGCGCCAGCTCCGAGTGAACCTGCCAAGGTAAGCCCCCTGAAGGTGTGAAGCCCGTATATGGAGAAGGAAAAGGAAGAGGGGGGAAGAGGGGTGGAGAGGCGAGGGTGAAAGGGGAGCAACATACCAACGAAGAGCTAAGCGCAAGGACACCAGCGATAAGCCAAATGAGCAGCGACAGGCCGGTGCTGCCAGCGTGCTGCATCATCTGACCAGGCGAAGCGAAGATTCTACTGCTCAACTGTGCAGGGTGGCAACATGGGGTGGTCATGAAAAATCGAAATAAATTAGAGTGTAATGAATAAAATTATTTTTTAAGAATATTATTGAAACAAACACGCACTAAAGCAATGTCTTCCTCTCTAGATTTTGTGTGCGTGCGCGCGCGCGTGTGTGTGTGCGTGTGTGTGTGTGAGTTTGTGTGTGCGTGTGTGTGTGTGTGTGTGTGTGTGTGTGTGTGTGTGTGAGTGAGAGTTTGCATGTGTGTGTGTGTGTGTGTGTGTGTGTGTGTATGCCCGTGTCCGTGTGTGCCTCATTTGATATATGTCGTCGTTCCTATATTTGCGCTCAATTGTGTGCATGTGTACACGTGTATGTGTTGTGTCTTTCATTTTGTGTAGTTTTCTTGCGTGTCTATTACTCTCGCTCTCTCTCTCCCTCTCTTTTTATGGGTATGTGTGTCGCACTCGCTCTCTCCCTCTCTCTATATGTATGTACGTATGTTTCTCTCTACCCGTCTGCCCCTCTGTCTTTATATGTATTTGCCTCGCAGGGCAGCGACGGGGTCGGCGTCGGTACCCACACCTGTATTATTCCCGCTGCCCGCCGCTTGGGCGCTACTGCCCACCTCGCCGCCCTCCGAGCCTCCCGCCGACTGTGACACGCCACTCATGTTGTGTCGGCGGCACGATAACCTATCCGCCGGTACATATTTTTAATTCAAACTGTCCGCCCCGCGCCCGTGGTGGCTGTCGGTCGTGCGTACGTGCGCTGATCGGATGATACTGCGGGTGATCGGGTGATACTGCGAAATGACGACATCATCGGCGGTCGGTGACTCTGCGCAGTAGCGATGGGCAGTGTCATATCTTAGCCATTTAGATAAGTGCTAGTATATGACATTATTTATTTCCTCTAAATGGTACCTGTATCTTAGCGATATTCAGTGACTCTTTTAATGTCATCACGGCAGTACAACTGTATCGCCGTATTTTCCCTCGACAGTACAGAGTTACTAGCAGTATCTCTTCTAAGAGCTTGTGCGATAAGGTTAGATAGACGGTACAGGTAACCTCAGTTAACCTGTATCACAAGTTATAGTTTGGTTTAGTTAGCAGACAGCACAAGCTACAGGTTCTAAGGCTGTTTCTAGAACACCTGAGGTGTGGATATTTAAGGCGGGGACTTACTGGTAGAGGAGAAGACCGGTACAGAATAGAATTACGCCACACCCAGATTGTAAGAAACCCTGTTCCTAAGACAATCTTACTAATTCTCTCTACGTTGTATAATTAGATCCAGAGATTTGGTTCTACTATTAGTCTAAGGTTGCCAACTTAGCCTAACCAAAGTAGCACCTCACAGGCAGTGGCGAACAAATAATAGCAATTTAGCGCTAATCTTAGCGATAATGAAAATGACGGAGGCAGATCCTGCAGATTTGTGCGGCGCTCCCGCGCACGGGGATAAACCTCCGATAAAACGGGGTTTTGCCTCTCATTCAGCAAGTTTCCATATTGTACGTAGCATAGCGGTGTGTACAGTATATACATTGTACGCCTTTTTGTGTACAATGTCACTATACACCGTCTCAAGTCTTAGACAGTATATACATTGTCTAAAATATTTCGAGACAGTGTATATACACTGTACACAAAAAGGCGTACAGTGTATACATTGTCTCAGGCGCTAGACAGTATATACATTGTACGTATGATGTATACATTGTCGCAGCTTACAGTTGGGGTTTAACATATATCCAAAGATACATAGCTACTATTTAGAGGAAATACCACTATTAATCAACATCAGCATATATTACTCTCTAATAACAACGAACCTTCTCGCGTCATCGTCGTAGATTATGACGTCGTCCGTCTTCTTCGGGCAATCCTCATTGGCACTCATCAACGGGATTACTACCGCCCCACCCTACCGTCCTTGTCCCCATCGTCCGAGCAATTAGACCTCCGGGAACTGCTCTACTTGAACTTACATGCAAATGACATAGATGCCTCACATTCAGACTATGATGGAGTGTCCAAACGCCTACACCTATGGTCACTCGTCTCCCGAAATGGAGTCGCTTGAGAAATCCCCCGCGGCCTTCAACGCTCATGTCGCCACCGCGCCGACCGAGCTCTGCTTCATCGACGCCGGTGTCAACATCAGTTTGGAGGCCCACCGTTCCGCCTTTCTCCCTGGCAGCTATACCTGGCTTCGCACCCCCATCGACGTCAAAGGCATCGATGTTGACATCCATGGCTACGGGCTAGTCGAGCCCCATCTTGTCTATGAAGACGGCCACATCCGTCTGCTTCGCATTCGGGCTGCCCACGCGCCCGTCATGTCCAAACGCGGAGCCCCCACCATCATCTCTCAAAAGCATCCCCGGAACCGGCACAAAATCAGTTTCCATTACCATGTCATCGGACAACCTTTTGCCAACGACCCACATGGCAACCTCGTCCTCTGCATGCACAACAATCTTCCTCATCTTCAGACTCTTCCCGGTGAGTACACTTCCCTTCTTGCTTACAAAGATGTTGGCCCCACGCCTACCGGCACTATTTTGTGGCACCAACGCATTGGTAACCTTGGCAGAGACACCATGACTCTCGCCCTCAAGAGCGTAAAGTTATGGTGCCATGTTTGAGCGAAGTACGACAGTCATGTTCCCCTCTTGTCATGGGAACAGTGCAGTTTAGCCAAGTTGCACCATGCCCATATCGACACCTAGACCGGCATTAAGGCGACAGCCTGTTTTCAAACATCCAGCTTTGACATCTTCGGCCCACTCAAGGAGACCGGGCCGGGGGAGCCAAATACATGCTTGGTGTAATTTATCACGTTTTCAACTATATTTGGCTCCTTGCACTTCCATCCAAGAAAGCAATTGCCTCCACTCTTTCTTCTGTCTTCACGGACATACGGATTTTGCACTCTCGCTTGCTCCTTGCTCGTGCTTTCAGGCCCATCATCAAGTTCGATTGTGATCCGAACTACCTTGATGTTACTTGCCGCACCATTGTCTCTTCGTTGGTATACACTGTCCAATGTATGGCCATGTACACTCACAACCAACTCGCCAACGCAAAACGCCCTTGGGCTACCCTCGCGGACTCCGCCACCGCCATGATTCAGCATGCCAACAGCCCCACTAAATATTTGTGACTTGCAACGCGCACGGTTGTTTACCCGTGCAATCGCCTCCCCTTGCCCAATGCCTCCGGTGGTTTGGCGGCTTTCCCTACACCCTTCTCCATGATGTCCCCACCGACCTCGCTCATCTCAAGGTCTTTGGCTGCACGGCCTACCTCCGCTTGGAGGACCGCTACATGGACAAACTATATCCTAAAACCCTACGCTGCATGCTCATTGGCTACTGCGATGATGGTCCGGGCTATTAGATCCTTAACCTCGCCACAAGTAAACTCGTTCAGACAATCCATGTCACTTTCGTTGAGTCCCAACCTCCGCATGCACCTCAAGCACCATCCGTCGCCCATGGCACTTCTCAAGCCTCTCCGTGCAATGATCTCGATTTGGGGGGCCACTAGTGCCAATCTCTCGTGTGTGGGCACCACACACTTCGAAGTTCCTACCAACAACCCTTTCGCGGTCTAACAAACTAACAAAGCACAACATAGGACGACAACAACTCACATGCTAAACCAGCGGACGCTGACCATGTTGACCGTGAGTCGTCATCATGCTTCGCGGCAGCTGCATGTGTCCAACGCACAAAAAGGACTGCAAGAGTAGTCACGCAGAATCAGCCTCCGCGACTACCTCTCACAAAGGAGCAAGTTGCAAGGCCAGAGGGGCAACATGCCCAAAGTGAGGAGCCCGCAACGTACTCAAGTGCGGCGCACATTCCCGTGCCAATCAACATCAAGCATGCCATGAGCAGTAAATATGCTACAATATAGCGAAAGGCCATCCGCTAAGAGCTTGCGTCACTCCATAGTAAGGGTACCTTCCGCATGGAGAATCTGCCGCTCGGACGCAATGCCATAGGCAACAAGTGGGTCGTCATGGCCAAGGCCAAACCATATGGCTCAGTCCGTCAGTCGACCGCTTCAAGGCGCGATTGGTTCCTCATGGGTTCAGACAACGTGCAAGAGTCGACTACTATGAGACGTTCCCTCTAGTCGTCAAGCTCAGCACACTGCGCACGGTGTTGGCCATCACTGCCAAACGGAACATGCACATGCACTCGGCAGACATCGAAAGTGCGCTCCTCAACGCAGACCTCCAAGAGGAGATCTACATGCACCAACTCAAAGGGGCAGAGGATGGAAAGCCTCGGGTCATGCGCCTCATGAAAAGCATCTATGGACTGAAACAAGCTCAAATGATCCGCGACAAATACACCCCCTCGCCAACGCCATCCGCCAGCACTGACCAACTACCGAAGTCGACATCCTTCCCATCATCACGAGCCGCACGGGTACACCGCACTCATCCACCATCACGAGTCTCACCTCTCTACTCACCCTCCGCACTGACCCTCTTGACAAGCTCATCTCGAAAGCGCGACTCGACACATCACGCCTACTTGCACAACTCCACACGTACACTGTCCAATGGCTGCATCATCTCCTACTCATATAGCGCATCAAATCCCGCATAACCGCTCGCCGCGCCTCCACAAACCGCACCTACGCACGCCCCTAACTGCACGCTGCCACCACCACGCATCGCATCCTCCCCGGGGGGGGGAGTAAAAACCCCCAGCACCTCTTTGGAGAGGTTGGATTAGGTGGTTAATGGTCTAGCTATGACTTGTAAGTTTCCTGAATGGCTTTGTTACGAGGGCCCAGAGACAACAACCGGCGCATACGGTACATGTTGTAAACCGGCGCATACGGTGCATGTTGTAAACAATTTCAATTTCAATTTCAATTTGGACTGAAACAAGCCTCGCGCGAATGGTACAATCTTTTCTATCGAACTTTCTCCTCCCTCATACTCAGTCGAGCGACGTATGACACCAGCCTCTACACGATGAACCACCCATTGCATGGGATATGCATTGCGTTGGTGTATGTGGACGACATTCTCATCGTCTCTAACTCACTGAAGTGGATTGAATCGGCCAAGCGGGCCATTGGGGACCAATTCCGCATTACGGACTTCGGCGAGGCCAAGTTCATCCGCGGGATGATTATTGTCAAGAGCAGAGAAGCTGGGACCATCAGTCTCTCCCAATAACAGTAAACGAAGGAAATCCTCGAGAAGTACGGCATGTTGGACTGTACATCCTCAAAGGTGCACATGGCACCTACGCAATATCGAGACGGAGAAATTGCATCCGATCAGAACAAGACTGCCTTGACGCCATCGGAACACGCGACCTCCCGTGCTATCCTAGGATGATCCGTGAGCTTCATGTGCATGTGTACAAGGCATGATATTGCATTTGCGATCACCGTCATCAGCACGCGCCAGACAGCTCCGACGCAATTGTACAACAAAGCAACTCAAATAGTGTTTGTTACGCTACCCGACCCAAGGGCATTACCTATGGCCAACCATCACAAGACAATGCGGAGGACATCAAAGTGTTCTCAGATTCAGAATGGGCAGCTGATACGACCACTATGCGATCGCAATCTGGAGGGGTGGTCATGCTTAACGGAGGAGCATTGAGATAAACCTCTAAGCAGCAAGAGGTGGTGGCCTTGCCCACCATAGAGGCAGAGTACGTCGTTGCTAGCCGCGCATAACAAAGCGCGGTACACTTTCGACAACAGATGGAAGATATCCACCAACGCTAGCGCGGTGCTACGACAGTCTATGAGGACAACGAGGGAGCAGTCAAGCTTGCTAACAACCCCATGGCCTCGAACGTGACAAAACATCGACATCAAGTACCACTACATTCGGGAAACGGCGGATGCGAAGACAATCGCGGTTATATCAGTGGCCACAACAAGCATGCTAGCAGATGGCCTAACAAAGGCGCTACCAAAGCCGAAGCACACGATGATGTTCACGCGCTGCATGGGAGCGGCGCCAAGTGGAGGCTAACTTGCTTGCATTACTGCCAATTATCTACTATCTAGACGGGCTATTATAGTACATCATTATCAATACATGTACGTTCACTTTAATGATCGATTTCAATGAATACTACGTATAGTTGACCTAGTAGCATATAAACAAGATTCAAGCGCAGCGGTGTGTTCCGCTACTGTTTAATAGTTCTCATTTAACCATCACATAGTAAGGCTAGGGATCGATGTTACCGTCGATATTTTTCATGCGGAATTCGCTGTGATTTCGGGTATATTTCTTATTAGGGGTATCCGAAAACACGACGAAATACGTCGATATAGTCCGGATGATATCATCGATCCCTAGCCTTATCACAGAGCCATGATGCACACACACATGTCGACACATCTAGCGTCTCACGGGCACCTTCTATAAGACCCGTTGCCTTTACATGTACGGGTAAAAAATACGCCTTGTTTTATCGCTGTCTATTGCTTTGCATATGTGTGCATCGATATTATTATTTGAATTTGATATTTGTTTCATACGCACGACTTCATGTCACGATATAGCGGCATACTATGTGGTAACACGTACCAAAACGTATTGGCATGCCACGCGTGTACAATGCCACGTCGCGATTTCATTTTTGTCACCCTCGCGGTCAACGCTTGTCTAGAAAACGAATAGTAGTTCGCGCATTATTGCCGCTATCTCGCGTGGCATGATAATTTAGTCGCCCAACATCAACACCGCGCAGTAGCACGATGTATAAACAATGGATAGAGTATATACATCGTGTAATTTAGAGTACATTTGTTGAGTATAGTATTATAGAGTATAGTTGTTAATGCCATGGCCTACCGCGTCCAAGTAGCGGCCGCTGCGGCCCCAAATCAAAGCATATTTTCAATTTAGTCGGCGCCCCCCGGCGGCACGGCGGTGGTGGCCCCGAAGGGGGGTGCGCTCACATGCCCGTCGGCACCTACCTCTACCTCGGTACCTCCACGCGGTGGGCGCTGGAAACCATGTAGCCATGCCATGCTTGGCACGGTAAGGGGCTAAACGAGGTACATGCAGCTGCGATCGCGGGATCAACAATTGTCGGGAGGCCATGTACGGAGGGTTTTGGAAACTCATAATATCCATACACCTACACTAAGGTCTCCCGCTCGGGCCGTCCGATGTGTTTTTCTGCTATTGAATACTCTTCACGTACCGTTCTATTGGGGGGATGGGACATGTATTTGTGAACTATTTTTGGCGAGGAGGGTACGGACGGATAAGCGGCGGGTTTAGGGTGTTGGAGCTAGCGGCGGAGAGCCGGGAAGCAACGCTAGGGAAGGGCGCTCGATGCACGTCGACCGGCTTGTTGACGTCGAGTTAACCCAAGGGGGGCATCACAACACCATCATCTAGGAGGTCTATCGCGACGGGAGGAGAGGCGATGATTTGGCGGCGGGGTTATCCTCGGGATAAACCACCGCCGGAAAACTTTGTGCGGAGGGTTCGAATGATTTTCGCACAAAACCGGTCATGGTAACTATGCCCTATTCCACCGCTACCGACTATCGATAAGCACACCTAATATTAGAGAGTGCGAGCCCGTACAAGCGCGGAGGCTCGCACTCGAAACAAGGGTGCTCGACGGATGCGCGATCGGTAGGTGGAGGGTACGGTCGCTGGCTGATTTTCCAGATATGTATCGAGGTACGAGACACAAAAAAGCCGGGGAAGTGACCGGGATAATTTTCTAGCGCGGCGGCAAGAGAGCTAGCTTATTCTTTGTTGTAGTCTTGGTCCCTCCTCCCCCCCCCCCCCCCCCCCCCCCCCCCCCCCCCACCCACTTGCCCTCGAGGTGACGAGGGACCTCGAGTGGGAGGAAAGGTCGCGTCGGGAGGAGCGGCTACGACCTTGGGGCGGGGCTTACGGGATGCGACGGCGAGATCGACGAGCGACCGCGTGAGGATTGCTTTTTCGCTAGCCTTTCCCATCCTTTCTCCGGCAAGACCGAAGTCACGCGGGAGCTAGATTAGGCTGACCCCTCGCCCCTCTCGAACGCCGATCGGCCTAGGCCGGTCGGCACCCCGGATCGGTGGGAGCGGGCCGTGCATCATGAGGGTCGAGTAGCAGTTTCATTCAGTGGCAATTACAACGGTTGCTTAAAGTTTTCAGCCTCCGAGGAACGTCGGCACACATTACTGATAGGTGTGTCGACAAGTGTACCTTGTCGAAGAGTACCCGGCCCAATCTTTGCTCTTGATTGTCCTTAATGGTTGAGCATCTGATGGCCGTTAGACAACAGCCGGTTCAATTAGCTGGTATTGTTGTAAATCATTTTCAACGATTTAAATGATATACAACAATGAATTTTGAATTAATACCAATTAGCTGTCTCTTACATGTACACAGTTTAAGACCGGTTTTAAGATTAACTTAGCCACCATCTGCGAAAGAATTACCTGGTATTGTTATAAATAATTCTTTTATCGGCACACATTCTCAATTAGTCGAGCAAGCCGGCGGAGCCGTCACCCTTTGCGCGACCCGGCCCGTGTAGAAACGTCACCGCATAATGTTTCCTCCTTCTCGTGGAGGAAATATATATGCGATAAGTAGTGATGCGCGTTGCGCAAGCTTGATACGATATTCGTCGTCACTGTCGGAAGAATCCATGGTGGCAATAATGCACGAGTAGGTGGCTCTGAGTTCCGAATATTGTTGAACTGCCAAGCTAACGATGCACCTCGCCGCCGCGCCTGCCTGACGAGCAACGGCACGGCGCAGCAGCGACAAGCCGGTGAAGGCAAGCATGTGTTGCCCATTATTTTGGGATGGTAGAGCAGTGGCTGGCGGACAGTTGCTTATCTTAGTTCTGAATGCCTCGAGCATGCCGTAATCGTCGAGCCTGATCATGAGTGTTGCTGCTCGTATTTCACGGGCGTGTCACAAATAGAATGTATCGGTACATCATTTGTTTAAATACAGCTCCGACCTGGTAACAGGAACTCCGTATAGCCTTCGCGGTGTTCCCCCTGTTAAAAGTCTCATATAACAAAGCATTTAGGCGGCTCGTCAGGGTAGCCAACTTCCGGAGGGAAAATGCTCAGACACTTCCGCCTGTGAGAACCACTGTCGGTATGAAAGAACACAAAACAAAATCACTGGTTCGTCAGGCCGGCGAATAACATTAAAACGAAGGAAAAAGTAACCGAAACGCATCTACGGGTACTGCTAATTCCCCATAATTATTCACTCTGTCGCGGTCAGGTTTGCTGAGGTTCTGTGCATTACTTAGGACGTGTGCCATTAGACAATGAAACACTAGGATTGTTACATGGTACAACTTGACACAAGACACTGGCGCTGTTCTTTCCCTAAGAGCCGCACGACATGCAGTTCTCCTTGTTTTCCAACGAGCACACGAGGGACGCCAGCTGCGCTTCGCGCTCAAAGTCGGGATCAGAGGCGACGACCTTAGCCGCCGCGGCGGCCTTGGCACTGAGCGCCGGCGCCTTGACCTTGTTGGCAGGGGCATCAGTCAGCGTCTTCTTAACCTTGCTCTGGTCGACCGTGAACTTTACCGCATCAGCGGCGGCGCGTGTACGGAGGTAGTACAGTCCGGTCTTCAGGCCTTGCTTCCAGCAGTGGAAGTGCAACGAGTTGAGCTTCCCGAATGTGGGCTGCCCCATAAACACATTGAACGACTGACTCTGATCAATGAAGGCACCGCGGTCCGCCGCCATGTCTACCAGCATCTTCTGCTTAATTTCCCAGCTAGTCTTGTAGATGGCCTTCAGGTCGTCAGGGATGTCGAGCCCTGCCACTGAGCCATTGTCCGCCACGAGCTGGTTCTTCATGACGCGATCCCACAGCCCCATGCTGGTCAAGTCGGAGAGGAGGTGCTTGTTGATGATGGTGAACTCACCGCTGAGCACACGCCGGAGGTAGATGTTGGACGTGTAAGGCTCAAAACACTCGTTGTTGCCAAGGATCTGGCTCGTGCTTGCCGTGGGCATGGGCGCCACGAGGAGGGAGTTCCGGACACCGTTCTGAGAGATATCCGCCCGCAGAGCTGCCCAGTCCCATCGGTCACTCGGAGTCACGCCCCACATGTCCGGCTGAAGCACGCCTTTGCTCACTGGACTGCCCTCGTAAGTGGAATAGGGCCCCTCCACCTTGGCTACGTCACAGGAGGCCTGGAGCGCCGCGAAGTAAATAGTCTCAAAGATGTCCTTGTTCAACTGCTGAGCCTCCGGGGAGTCAAAGGGCATACCCATGAGTATGAAAACGTCCGCCAGACCCTGCACGCCCAGGCCAATGGGCCGGTGACGCATGTTGGAGTTCCGAGCAGTCTCGACAGGGTAGAAGTTAATGTCGATGATTTTATTCAGGTTCTTTGTCACCACGCGTGTGACCTCCGCCAGCTTCTCAAAATCAAACACACGATCAGCGGATTCCATAGAACCGGCGAGCTTCTTGTACCCAGACACAAAGGAGGCGTCACGGGCACGGACAAACTGAGGAAGGGCGATGGACGCCAGGTTGCAGACAGCGGTCTCATCTGGTGCGGTGTACTCCACAATCTCGGTGCACAGGTTGGACGACTTGATGGTACCCAGGTTCTGCTGGTTAGACTTCCGGTTGCACGCATCCTTGTAAAGCATATAAGGGTTCCCAGTCTCAACCTGCGCCTCCAGGATGGCCGTCCAAACCTGGCGAGCAGGTAGGGTACGCCTCACCCGCCCCTCACTCTCGTACTTGGTGTACAGTGCCTCAAACTCTTCGCCCCAGCAGTCAGCGAGGCCGGGGCACTCGTTGGGGCACACCAGGCTCCAGTTCTCATCGTTCTATCAGAGAAAACGATCACAGTGATACTCAGTGGTTTTGAATTCCAGGCAGGAATCTCAACATTCGAGATTAAATGTCGATTGTGAGCGGGCACGGGGCTTACCTCCACACGGCGCATGAACAAATCAGGGATCCAGAGACCATAGAAAAGATCACGGGCGCGGCTTTCCTCCTTGCCGTGATTCTTCCTTAGGTTGAGAAAGTCAAAGACATCTGCATGCCAGGGCTCCATGTAGATGGCGAAGGCGCCCTAGAAAACAGACACGCGGGTAAGTTGATAGTGTGTAGAAGTAAACGCAGTGTGAACTGTAGAAAGAGAGGGTAGGGCGGACCTTGCGCTTGCCTCCACCCTGGTCAACGTAGCGTGCGGTGGTGTCAAACACACGCAGCATGGGGACGATGCCATTGGAAGAGCCGTTGGTGCCACGGATGTAGGAATTGGTGGCGCGAATGTTGTGGATAGAGAGGCCAATGCCACCAGCCGACTTTGAGATCAGCGCACACTCTTTCACCGTGTCGTATATGCCCTCGATGCTGTCGTCCTTCATGCACACAAGGAAGCAGCTGGACAGCTGCGGCCGGGGGGTGCCAGCGTTGAAGAGGGTCGGGGACGCGTGGGTGAACCAGCGCTCGGACAGCATGTGGTAGGTCTCGAGCGCGGCATCCATGTCTCCCAGATGAATGCCGCATGCCACGCGCATCAAAAGGTGTTGGGGGCGCTCCACGATCTTGCCGTTCACCTTGAGCAGGTAAGACCTCTCCAGCGTCTGCAAACAGCGATGCCAGAATGTAAGATATGACACAAATATGACAGGCAAATCGAGTCGTGTCGCAGTACCAGTTCCTTATTCGGGTGGTTTTCGCTGATAAGTCAAAAAGCGGCGACAAATCGCAGAGTGTGCCAAGAAATTTCTGTGGGCACCGACCTTAAAGCCAAAGTAATCGTAGTCAAAGTCGCGATCGTAGATAATGGAGCTGTCCAGCTTCTCAGAGTTTTTCATCACAAAATCATAAAAATCCTTGGAGACCAAGGGAGCCTCCTGCCCGTTGGCAGTGTTGATGTGGTGGAACATGATCTTCACACTGCAAAAAAATTCGTGTGAGTGATGAGCCACAGTCGTATGGCGAATGGAAAAATGATATTGTAAAATAACATGAAATCGAGGAAGGCGCACGTTTCGCTGAAGCTCTTCAGAGTTCCCTTGTGAAGGTTTGAGACCGCGATTCTCGCCGCGAGCTGAACAAACCACAGGTCAGATAGAGGATAATTAGGAGGCACGTGATCGTACTTACTGGTCCAGGAGACGGAATGGAGGGCGGGGCTAAAGAATGAGGGCTGGTACTGACAATAGCGTAGTCGGGATGGCTTGCGGTCATGGCTGCGGCAGTCTCTGCGGCGAGCTCATCCAGCTCCGAGGTACTCACTCCCTTGTACACACCAGTCGTGACACGCTGCGCAACCTTGACCTGCAGAAGGAAAGAAGATATAGCTCAGCGAATTGTCGACGCGTGCAATGCGTCCGCACTTCGGACTGACAGTCATCTGAAGTCCGGTCGTCTCTCCATTCCCGCCCGCCGTCGAGGACGAGCACGACAGACCGTAACCGCCACAGCTGCAAGAGGCTGATATTTCGATATCGAAACTGCCGCGTGATGCTTTCATTCGATCAACACCACAGGCTATCCAATTTGCTCGAGGAGAGCAGCGCTTTCGAACCCTGCCTCACTTAGAGAGGACTGCTATTTCGAATTCAAATTTCACATCTGACGAGGATCTTGTTACTCTCAAAAACCGAATCACGGATTTGAACCCGGGCGCTTCAAGTCCGCATTACGAGAAGGCTAGCAGGTGCTATGACGATATCATGACTCTCATGCCGGCAAGTTTTACAGGTGCGAGACTAGGGGAAGCACTTACCGGGTCGCAGAAGTCGGTGTTGAGGCCATAGCTTAGCTTCTTGATTCTGGCGGTGATCTTGTCGAACGCCACCGGCTCCTG
Organism: Tetraselmis chui; assembly: GCA_026401115.1. Taxonomy (NCBI): domain Eukaryota; kingdom Viridiplantae; phylum Chlorophyta; class Chlorodendrophyceae; order Chlorodendrales; family Chlorodendraceae; genus Tetraselmis; species Tetraselmis chui. Next base: position 36,284 of record JAPMLY010001173.1, read on the forward strand.
TCGGCCGTCACGCTTAAGAACAAACATGGCGGCTTTCTTGCGTCCTCGGATCGATGAGGGAGGGAGAGGCGACGGTAGACAAACACTGACGCGTGTGCAGATTGAGACGCGAGTGACTGAAAGTGCGACAACCGGCGAAAGTGTTCTGGTGTCTCAGCGGTTGGCGGTGGCTATTTGAAGGCGAGTTGCTGGACGAGTAGCGGTACGCGCACGCAGCTAAAGCGGTACGCTCTGCTACCTCGACGAATGTCATGTAGTATCGGTAGTACTTCGATTCGCCATGGGGACGAGGGGTCGGTAGTGAAGCGGCAGACGAAGATCGGTGCAGCAGCAGCAATTATGGCACAGATGATGAATTCGAAATTCGAATTTCAAATATATACAAGGAAATCCGTACTAGCGCCACTGCTAGTCGCTTGTACTACACTCCTCCACAAGAGTCAAAACAAGATTTCGCGCACCTCCGCGCACATGAACAACATATAATCAGGCGTCCATGTTATTGACATATCTTCTGAAATCCTAGGCAATGCTTTGGCGCCCAAGATGGATTGTGCCGACAAATACGGGGGAAGAAAACGAGCACTGCCGGGCTTGTATACTTGGAGTTATCGCGCCCGCATTTGTGGCGGGACTGTACTCGTCACACATTCGTGCGACACGCTCATTCAAATTGTCGCCGTGCCGGTTAGACAAAGGGTTACGGGCTCAAATAAGCGCCGCAATATGAATGATTGTGCGACGATCGCTCAAGTATGATGCAAAGGCCACGGAGGTTGGAGGTGTTGCGTACGCCGTTGAGGGGGGGGCGCACAAAATCGCGTATATTGACTTACCACCGAAATGCGCACAACCCAAGGGGCAAGGGCAACCTCCGTTCAAGCGGCCACAACTTGCTAATATGAGCTTTAAATCTTCCAAGACATGTACCGTTGGACGAGCATTTCTAATACACGTTTAATGTAAATACTTTCGGGTTTGACTAGCCACATTTCGATCTCTGTGGTATATTTTATATTTTCTGGGATATTTCATCCGGCAAAGTTGACTAGCTGAGATGCATTGCCAAGCAACACCCATTGAGCTCGGCTCACCTCATGAGGCGATTTGTGCGTGGTTTGTCGAAACATGCTCGCTATTCTTCATTCCTAGTGACTTACAAGCCCGATTTTCGATGTGTGTCACGCGTGGGTCGGCCAAACACATACCCAAGCATTCCAACCACCACCTACCGTCAACGTGATGCGTCCCAAACGGTTAAGTTGGACCTCGCCTCTCACCATATAGCCAATCCCCCTCGCCCATTTATAGCGTGCAATGGTTATCTAGCCATGCATCATATGGGTTATTACTCGCTTGTTTTCCAAATACATCACCCGTGCATACGGCGTGAACTTCCATGCTCCATTCGCACATCCGCAAACCAAGCCCCGCACATTGAACACGGCATCCATGCCTCTAAACCCCTCCAACAAGTCCGAAACTTTAGTGTGTAGTGTCTCACTGAGCAATATGTAGCTTGATATGAGCGCTTAAGAGATGCCTTAGCGTGGCGCTGGGAACGATGTGTGTCGTTCAAGCAACTGCATGGGAATTTATGGGCTTAATTAGACAAACTCCACTGACAACACTCGTTGAAAGCTCAAGTCGAACCATACATTATGACGGCTAACATTTAGCTTCCCGGATCTACTACAATTGGGTGGTACATGGGTGTTGTCGTGCTAGACGTGGTGAGAGGGGCGCGTGACCTCGACTAGCTTATGTTTAACATAGTGCATGTCTAGACTTTTGTGGAAGAGTGTTAGATATCACTCGGATTATCAGAATTGGTATGAGTGCTTGAGTAATCCCCAAGCGTGGCGCTAAAAACGACGTGTGTAGTTCAAATACTTTTTTAGGAATTTATAAAGGCAAGGGGTCAGCCATTGATACATCGTCGATAGCATCATCATATCACCCGGCAAATCGGCAATGGTGTCATCGATGAGCTACGTTGTGGCACCGGTATTGATATGATGATAAAAGTGCCAACATCAAGGACATTAACTATCAAAACATATAGAAATCATATAAAAACCCAATGTGTTGATATATCGTCCCAAATGACCACACGTCGGCGATAACATCGGCTTCATATGCCATCGATGTTAACATCCCAACATATCAACACCATCAACATGGACAATCCGATATATCAATATTATAACATCTACGTTTTTATATGTCGCTATCATAAATATCGACAAAGCTCACTTGGTCCCAACCTTTTGAATTTCCGGGCTTGATACGACAAACTCCACCGACAACACTCGCTTTCAACTCTTGTCTAACTACACCGAATGTTAAGCTAGGGATCAAATGGATGTTGTCGATGTTGATAGTAGTGGTGTCTTGAGCCATCGATGCTAATGGTTTTGATATCTCGGATTGTTGATATTGATGGGGCTTGTATTTTGGGATGCTAACATCGATGGCACGTCGAACCGACATTGTCGCCGATCTCTCTATATTTGGGGTGATATATCAACACATCGGAATTTGATAATTGGCATATTATAATGTTTTGATAAATTGATGGCATTAATATTAGCACTAGATTCTTCATCATGTCGATGTCCATGTCACAGCTTAGCACATCCATGGCACCATCAACGGGCGATGATGATACAATCGACGATGTCTCGACGGGTGATCCCTAGGCTTAACCGAATGGCAACAACTGCTTGCTTCCCGGCTCTACAATACTTGGGTGGTACTTGTGTGTCGTGGTACTTGACGTGGTGACATGGCCGCGTGTTCTTGACTAGTTTGTGTTTAACATAGCGCAAGTGGAAAACTTTTTTGTGAAGGAGTGTAGAATAGCAGTCGCCTAGCTTGGCGAATAAGGCGGATGTTGCCACTCTCTTTCCAAATTTATTCCCCCGATGGTTGACTCGCAGTTGGTCCCACGACCGGAGGAAGCGAGTTCCTCGAAATCAGTGGTATGGAAATTGCCACTAATTTAAGAATTCCCTAAACCCTAAAACCCTAAAAATACCAAACCCTAAAAATAATATATATGCTGAATTTATATTGTACCCGTATTACTATAATAATAAGGCCGTGGCCGCTACTACTCGTACTAGTACCCAGTAACGCCCGTATCGCTCGCATCCGGCAATACAACACATCATCCGCACCGCCACATGCGTCTACATTATCTCGAGGCAGCAACACCGGCGATGATTGTGGCGTTGTCTTTTTTCTATTATTAGGCATGACGAGTGTAGATGCGTTTTTAAGAGAGTTGCAAATCCACGGACGGGTTGCTCGGGGTCGGTAATAAGAGCGGCGCTTTCTTTCGAAAACATAGTCAAACGAGCATACCGCACGGGTCAAGCGAGCTAATAACGCCGCAGTAGCCCTTCGTAGCGTTGTGAGCAACGCAAGTTGTGATATCGCTAGCGAATACACGTTGGGACGATAGGATGCTCTTGCTAAGTTAGTGGCAGCGACGCATGAGGTGGTGTGAGCGTGCCGCGCTAGGTGTTGGTCAAGTTGAAGTGGAAGTCACACGCCGAGAGTAGGAGAGTAGGTTCCTCAAAATTTAGCGTGAGTTTTGGTGAAGACGTTCTCCTAGTCTCCCACTCATCTCTTTTTACTCCCTAGTTTTGGATGACAAGAGAATGGCGACTTCGGGGGGAGCTCGTCCTATTGTCAACAACGTCCGGGTATATTTCTCTCGTTCCGTGCGATTTCGTAGTATGCCAATAGGAATTTGATAAGATAATGGGATTTTCGCTTAAGAGCGTTTTCATACCGGATTTTGAGTAGTATTACGATGCCACATGCATGTACGCGGAAACCGCTGTCATAGTAGCGTGCCACGTCGCTAGCCGAAATTATCCAAGGACGCCTTAATTTGTGTATGAGGATATTACATGAATGTGGATAGGAGAAAAAGGGGGGAACCAAGAGGACAAGAGTGACAAGAGAGTCACGGAATCTAAAGTACTACAAAGGATAGCATAACTACATTATACACAAACCCATAGCAAATAAAATACAAGAAACTCCCACGCAACGCCGAAAATATAAGACGTGGAGGCCACAAGTGGCGCCTCACGCGCCGCTCGAGGAAGCAATGGGACGGTTGCGGCCCATACATGGCGCGGGTGAAGAACGCCGTGGCAGGAGAAGGCATCCCAACCGAGGAAGAAGTGGCCTAAATACCGTACTCGGCGGAGGACAACCCACGCAAGACGGTGTCCGCGTAAGCGACATGGACGGCGAGACAAACCTTTCTGCGGCAACACGCCAATAATTCGCCCACATGCAGTCCTTTAGATACGGTTGCGTCCATGGCAAGCTCCGTCACAATACCTTGGCGTGGCCGCCTAGAGCACCAAATTCCGTGACCGCAAAAGCAATGACGCGAATGTCGGGGCGGATGTCGGGGCGACTCTTCAACCCCTCCAAGAACTTCTCGACCTAGGTCTTCTCAAAACGACGTAGAGCGACTTCGGAAGACGAAACGTCAAACAAACCGGAAACCACAACATCAAGAGCAAGTTTAGAGCCTCGGAAGCTGTGGCAGTGCACGACACCGGCATCCGTGGGGAGGCCGTCGTTGCCGTTAGAGAGTTTAACCAAAATCGTGGGGTCCGTGAGAACCTCGACGCCAACCCCGAGTACGCCACGAGCCTCGGAGTTGATTTCCGCAAGGGCCGTCAATAACAAAGAGTGGGCGGTGTGGACCGAGGCAACTCCGCCGCATCGAGCCAAGTGGCCAGCAAATGCAATGGCCCACGCTTCATCCGACATGCCAACAACCGCCGACTCGAGTGCCCCCCGCATAGCTTTAAGCGAGAGATGGCAAGAATACATTACCCTTGTACTTTGGGGCATTTGTATTTGCACCGCGTAAAAGCGTCACGCTAGTAGATATTTTTTCAAGAAAGTACCCATGTAGGACTTACATGTAGGACTCATCTATCGCTACTAGTATTGGCACCCGTATTGGAAGATCGCTTTCGCTAACCCGGCGTGAGTGCTATAAGTTGCCGGATATGGCAAGTTGATGGCACAACTCGAAAAACTCGCGCCACACGGTAAATTAAAAGTAGTGAGGGGGGGGGGGGGGGGGCGGGGGGAAGTATAGTAAATCCCGGTTTCAACTATAGTCGAAGCGACATCGTTCGATATTTGCACTTCGTACATGCTACTTAATAAATCAAATAAGCTAAGCCTCGTGAGGTATATGTGTTATTAGTAGTACTCACCATTTATTACTTGTATATAGTTACTTTAAGCTATTCTAGGTATGGATAGTCCATGTCTAGGTCACACACAACGGTTTACCTTTTGTTTCTATACAGAGCCGTCGCAAGGCTAAAACTCCTCACTTTCTTTGTCTCGACACCAAGCCTCGTGATGGTTGTCTTTGTTGCTGTTCTTTTTTGTGATTGTGACTGTAACTACGTGTAAGTTAGCTACCTTCCATACTAAACGTGTTGGCACAATTCAATTTGTTATGGCCCCCCGTCTCAAGTCATTCACACGGGCGCGACAACATGTTTCGGCGATTTGTGATTGAAGACTCTCCCGCGGAAGACAAGTCTTCATAGACATCAAGTACTTAACACATATAGTTGGCGTTATAGTAAGTATAAACTGCGTTTTGTAAATCCTCGACACCCCACCTCAATCAGGTGCCCGAGGACGTATGTCATCGACCCACACACCCGCACTCGCCATGTGCAGATAGGGTGCATACATGTCCAAGCATGAGACGGGGGGGGGGGGGCATTGGTGGGTGAATAACTTAAAAAACGTACGCGACAACTTAGGTACGCGACAACTTCAAAAATATTATGTTATATATGCATTATTAGCGAGTAAGCCGCTATCGAACCTCTACACGTGACCTAGTCGTGGCCTCGACTTGTGCCCCACACTAGGTGGAGGACACAGAAAAGGTACTTTGAGACGCCCCCGGGCTACATGCCGAGGGGCCGGCAGGCATAAGGCCGTCTCTCTGAAACCGTTGTGAGGCACAAGTCCGGCTAGTGGTTCTTACCGTTGCCTGTCGCTACTTGTCGTTACCTATCAACGCCGCCTTTCCCCATGGCTCCAAAACTTCGCTCGGGGGAACCCCCCGTCGACGCCCCCGACAATCATGAGGACCATAGCTCTCAGCAAAGCTCCCTCGAACTGCCCTCGCCACCACCGGATGCGATCGCGCTCGTTGAGGAGCAAATGGCGTTCATCAACGCCCGCATGGACGCACATGCGATTGAGACTGTTGCTCAACGCCACCGTAACGCACAGTGCGACACCCCGCGTCATGTTCATGCTACAACTCAAGTCCAGCTTACCCCCCCCACCACCACTACCACACCCGCAGTTCGGTCACCACGATCCCGCCCCCGCACCACCCTTCACGGTTGGTCAGCCCTACTACCAACACCCACATGGTGACGAGCCGTCCGTGTACGGTGGGACACAACTGAAGCTTAGCCATTCGACGGTGCCAAGTGGCCAGCCTCACTTTCTCGGTGGCAAGCCATTTTATCTTGCTCATCTTGGTGGTAACAGTGGGCGCGGGGGGCGTCGCCCCACCATTGACCTAGAGGTCTTCGGGCGTACGATTAACGAGGCGACCGGCTTCGACAAGGAGTCAATGAACATGTCCATGAAGATTATTGTCTTCACCATAGGGCCGAACACCGACTTCAAGTAATGGAAGAGGAGTTTTCTAACCTTCATGTCCCTCAAGGCTGCATCCCTCATCCAACAGCTCACCATCCGGGAATCCGCCGTTTGGTTGGCTAAGAAGCGCAAAACTATGCATACGCATTGTTACTGCACGTTACCATCGAGAACAAGCGCGTTGACCAAGCGGTCAAGCGCATCTCTACTCCTCGCCCTAATTGCGCAACAACCGCTTGGGACATCATGTGTAAGCCCTTGGATTGCCGTTCGATCGCACGCTCCCTGCCACTGCCATACAACCTTGTGCTTCGGCAGTGCCCCGGTCATTCGCTTCTTGAATACGTTCACTTCCTGCGCCAAACTTTCGATGACTACAACGAGACATATGAGATGGTAGATGGCTCAACTGAAATAGACCATCGCCACTTAGGACTTCTCATGTTGCGTGGCATAATTCGGACATATCAAACAGCGTGTCATTAACGCCTTCGACACATACTACCTCATGTCCGCAGAGAGGTAATGTCCAACATCCTCCATCTCGCACAAAGCATGGAGGAGGAACTCCCGGGCACTGACATGACAACCCCAGCTCGTCATGCCCCCCCAATCTCTGTATTTGTCACTGTTGGCCGTGGACACGGCAGCTGTGGCGGCCGCGGTGGTCGTGGCATGCCCAATAAGTGCATTGCATGCCACATTCTTGACCAAGTTGTGAATTGTAAATTGTTTACAGTAATACCAGCAAATTGGACCGGATGTTGTCTATCGGCCCTCTAGAACCCATCCATACATTACTTACGAGCAAAGTCTAGACCAGGTACGCTTCGACCATGTACACCTATCGACACACCTATATGTAATGTGTGCCGACGTTTCTCGGGAGGTAAAAGTGTAAGCAACCGCAGTTGTTGCCACAACCCCCCTGCCTAGGCAGTAACAACATGATAATTATGTATTCAAGAAAACTATACCTAAGAATAAATCCACTTGTCAAGAAATGCAAAGCTAAACTGTTGCTCGACCTTCACGATGTACGGCCCGTTCCCACCGATCCGGGGTGCCGACCGGCCTAGGCCGATCGGCGTTCGGGAGGGACGGCGGGCCAACCTAATCTAGCTCCCGCCTGACTTCGGCTTTGCCGAAGAGAGGAGGGGAAAGGCTGGCAGAAAACCCCTCCTCACGTAGTCGCTCGTTGATCCCGCCTTCGAATCCCGTTAGCCCCGCCCCCAGGTCGATCCCGCTCCTACCTGCACGGCGTTCCTCCTTGTCGAGGTCGCCGGTCACCTCGAGGACAGTTGGGAGAACCAAGACAAACTAAACGAGGGAAAAGTTGGCGCTCTTGCCTCCGCACCTGGATTTTTCCCGCCAATTTCCCCGGTTTTTTCTTTGTCTAGTACCCGGGTACTTGTTTGGCAGTTCGACCTGCGCCCGTACCCTCCCCCCCATGTTAGCGCATCCACCGAGTAGCCACGTTTCGAGAGTGGGCATGCTTCTTGATTACCCTCCGGTCCTTATTGTCACAACGTGCTGCGACCATGAACATGTAAGGCCAAAGAGGACATTGTCGTATAGCCCAACGTGGCAAGTATTAGCCCACCACATCGCCCAACGGGCGGAGCGGCCAACGCCATTTCGGCCAAAGATTATGTCGAGATGCAATGCTGCCCTTTCTAGTGCGCAAGCGCCGAAATGGCACGCAGCAATGCAATAAGAGTACACCTTCTTAATGGCCTACGGCACGTGGGATCTAGTCGATCTCCCCGCCGACCGTGTGGTCGTCAATAACACGTGGATCTACAAGGTCAAGCCATACATGGAGGGTGAAGTCTCCCGCTTCAAAGCCCTCTTCGTCGCCAAAGGCTGCAGTCAACGCGCGGGCCTCGACTACACTGACACATTCTCCCGGTCATCCACATGGCTAGTCTCCGGCTCTTCTTTGCAATTGCGGCCGCCATGGATCTCGAACTTTGTCAGCGTGACATCGAAACTGCGTTCCTCTATGCAGCCATCAAAGAGGATGTGTACATCCGCCAACCACACGGCTTCTCGAATGACACAACTAGGATGTGCCATATCAAGGTATGCCTCTATGGACTGAAACAGCCCCCCGCGAGTTCAACATCCTCCTACGGGACTGGTATGTCGAGAATAGGTGGCATCATTGCATCTCGGACCCGTGCATCTATATCTTCCACACCGGGACGGTTTTCGCCATGATCGCGCTCTACGTGGACGACAATTCCCCCCGTATGCAATGCGGCTCCTTGGATGTCGTCATTAAAAGCTCGGTTGGGCGCAAGATTCAAAGTCAAAGACTTGATTGACCTCTCCTAACTTTTGGGCATGCACATTACTCGGGACATGCTTGCCCGTGCCACTTCGATGGATATATTCACGTACTTTAGCGACATCCTAGCCAAGCACGGCATGACAGACTACAAACCCTCGTCCCTACCTATGGACGCATGCTTCATGTCCGGCCTCGCGCTCATGGACTTCCCTCCCCTCATGGGAGTGGCGAAGGACGTCTACCCCAACCTCCTCGGTAGCCTTTAATACGCAATTGTTTGCACGCGTACGGATGTCTCTACGGCTTTGAGCTTCCTAGGACCCGCTAAGGCGCATCCCACGGAGGCTCACCTCCATGCCCAAAAGAAGGTGGTACGCTACCTTCATGGCATTATTGAACTAAGCATGACGTTGGGGGGTGGAAACTTATAAGCTTCGCAAATGCGGATTGGGCCAACGCCAACAGCACGCGCAAGTCACGGTCATGCTACTCGTTTACACTCGGTCGCGGCCATGTCAGCTACAAGTCATGCAATAGACATGTCAAGCAATATATATGTCAAGCAATATACATGTCAAGCACTAGACATGCGTTGCCTAGTCAACCTGCGAGGCCGAATACTACTCCGCGACAGACGCCACAAAGGAGGGACTCCACCTTCGCCAAGTTATGGGGGAGATCTTCAACGAGCCCGTCATTGGAACAACCACCATCTGGGAGGTTAGCCAAAGCGCAGTCGCATACTCCCAAAATGCATTGGCTTGCGAGAAGACTATGCACATCGGTTTGAAGTGGCTCTTCCTTAAGGCCCACGCGGAATATGGCACAATCATGCATAGAAACCTCCCCTGTGACCAAATGGTGGCCGACATGTTCATTCAACTACTCCTAGGACCTGCACTCACAAGACATCGAAGTGCAATCTTGGGAGGAGGAGCAAACCCAATGCAATGCTTCATTCCGTAGTTGCCTTCAGGGGGAGTGTTGTAAGTAGTACCTATAGGTATTAGATGCAGACAGCTTACGTAAGCTATTCTAGATACGCTTAGTACATGCATAGATCATACACAACGGTTCGCTTTTTGTTTCGATACAAAGTTGTCGCTAGGCTAAAACTCTTAATTTCCTTTGTCCCGACACCAAGCCCCGGACATGTTGTCTCTCTGACTATCCTTTTAGGTGACCGTGACTGTTGTAAGTGTAACAACGTATACGTTAGTTACCTTCCATGTTGAACGTGTCGGCACGGAAAAAAAACATGAGCTACATTACAATAAGGATACCTACGACTCGTGGATCCCCCTCCTCTCCCCTCACCTCCCCCGTTCACCCCCCACCCTCCAATCCGGCATCTGCACCTCCCACACCACTCACTCCACCCCCACCGCACCCACCACACACTTAGACACAGAATACCTCACCCCCTCCGACCACCACTACCCCCCCTGCGACGTAACACGCATCATCTCCAAACACAAAGACACAGAATACGGCCAAACGCAGTACATGGTCGAATGGGCCCCGGAACACCTCACGGAATGGGACATTCAGCTACAACTCGACGACGGCTTCCGCCTCATCTCCTCCACTCCCACATCGGTATGCCTCCCCTCCCCCTCCCCCACCACATGCTCCATCTGTCATGACCCCCTGCACACAGAACCCTCCTCCACCTGCTGCACATGCCCGCACTATGCCATACACTCCCAATGTCGCCCAGCTCAAGGACCCACCACATGGCAGTGCGAGTGGTGCGCTCGCGGCCAACGACACGACCTTACCCGCCTCCACGAAGTGCAGTGGGCCCCGTGCCTACAACTCCACGACACCATCAGTGAGACCCCCTCCGGCCCCACCGCCCTTACCGCATTTAACTCCGGCTATGTCCCCTCCACCGCACCCATTTTGCCAAAACCCGGACCCCCTCCGTGGTCACACCCACTTATCACATTCAACCATGACCCCATCAACCCCGACCTCGACATGCTCCCTACCGGTAAATTCGCTATCCACGCACACCCATCACTCCACGACACCACCATACTCTGCACTCCCGACGGCCGCGCGGTCACCACCCTTAACGGCCCCCGCGTCCGCCACCTCTACCAACTCTTTCGCCCCGACCTCTCGCAGCATACGTTCGAAGAGGAGGTCTATCACCTCCTCACCCGTCTAGGTTCCCGCTCAGAAATCCACTCACCCACACCCGCCACCACCACCCGAAATAGATGGGCCACTAGAGAAGACCTCCTCACAGCCCTCCGTCACACATTCCGCATCCAGACAGAACTCTACTCCGACCCCCTCAATAAATCCCTTCACTCCCACACATACCACTCCCTCTATCCCGAAGATATAGTCTTCTCATCCAGCGGTAGCAATGCCCCGCACACCTGGCAAGGCACCAGCATAGCCAACCCCGAATACGACCACGAATGCATGAGACGAGCCATGGAACACGCAATCACCAGCGCACACCTCACAGCCCCTCACACACCCAGCGCAACCATCCTCATCCTCCCCCGATGGGAACACACACCCTATCGCCACTCCAAATACATCAACTCCCCATACACCCACCACCTTTACACCCTCCCCAATGACGCAAACACATTCCTACCCCCCGACCAACACACTGGCAACCCCACCCCCACCCCATTCGGCACACGATGGATGGTCGACATATACCTCGTCGCCAACCCCCTCGCACTCTCCACCCTCCCATCACCCACAGCCATGACCGCACTTCACAACACTCTCGAATCTATCTACGACACTCACCTCCCCAACCCCATCATCACCCCCCCTCCTCCACACCTCATTGTCACCTACTCACCCCACTCAGCAGGTATATACCACCGCCCCCCAAACCCAACTCACCCCCTCACATACCCCCTCCCAGACCGCGTACATCTAACGTACCCCCCCACCAGAGGCACCCTTGCTTGGAACTGGCAGGACTTTGTATACACAGACGGCTCGAAAAAAGGCAGCTCGACCCCCCTCGGAGCAGCAGCTACCCACCCCGCCTCGGACACCAAAGTCAAAATCCTGGTGACCTCTACCCCTCCCTCCCATACAATAAATCGGGCTGAATTAGCTGGCATAGATGTAGGCCTCCAATTTGGCCGCACCCACCTCCTCACAGACAGTGCGTGCTCCCTCCGCCTCATACAAGGCTACTTAAACTGCCCTTCCGCTTACCGCCACAACATTCATCGCGACACCCTCTCATCTATCACACACACCCTTAAAACCCGCTGCGAAGCAGGCATCCGTACACACCTCGGCAAAATCAAAGCCCACAACCATTCCCTAGGCAACGACCTCGCAGACACACTCGCAAACCAAGTCGCGGATGGTCACCCACCCGACACTTTATACACCACAGGTTCTGAAGTCACAATAGGCCACTGGACATGGCCATACACCCTCCTCCCACAAACCCTAGGGGACCCCATACCCTACAGATACACCAACCTCAAATCCGACGCACACACCTACAGCACAAAACACACACACACTCCTCTCTCGCAAACAACCAAACACGGAGCCCTCCTCGCCCGCGCCGCGAAGGACGGCGCCGATTTTTCTTACCACAAAAAACACTCAACCCTCACAAATATCCAGTTCACACACAAACAAGAATTCATGTGGGGCGTCCACAACACCCGCCTACTTACTCACAACCCCACCCTGCGCTGCCCCCTATGTGGTCAATTCATCAGCAACGGCCACATGGCCGGTAACTGCCCCTCTATGTCTGGTCTAAGACAGGACCGACACAACAGCGCTCTGCAACTCCTACTCTCCCTACTGGAACGCCACAACGGAGGACGTTGGGAAACCATCACCGCAGACTTCGGTAACAAACCCATAAAATCGTTTGCTTCCCCCACCCCTGCCCTCACTCCACTTGACTGCCACCCACCTCACCCCACCCACATGCCCACCCGACTTGTTGCTGCTGACGAAGGTCTCTCGCCTGACTCCCTCACCTCATGCCCCGCCGTCCTCCCCCCTGAGATTCTCCCCCCCCTGCTTCGTCCCCCTGCACACAAACCTGACTTCATCCGCATCCTCGAACCCCGATTCGTTGGTCACTCCAACGGTCGCCGTCGCTACGCGTCCATAAAAAAGATTCAGATAGGGGAATGGAAGTACTGCACAGACAACAACCTCTCCCACACAGCCGACCTCATACGTGACAAATACACACCCCTTGCGAACGCCATCAGAAACCACTGGCCAGGCACAGTGGTCGACATCCTCCCCATAGTCATGAGCCGCACAGGTACACCGCACTCCTCCACCATCACGAGTCTCACCTCCCTTCTCACCGCCCGCACCGACCCTCCAGATAAACTCGTCTCCAAAGCACATCTCGACACATCTCGCATTCTTGCACAACTCCATACGCATACTGTCCAATGGCTGCATCACCTCCTACGCATATACCGCATCAAGTCCCGCACGACCTCCCGCCGCGCATCCGCACATTGCCCCCTCGCACGACCCTGACTGCACACAACCTTCGCCTCTAATTGCACCCTCCCCGGGGGGGAGTAAAACCCCCGAACACCCTTGGAGAGGTTGGATTAGGTGGTTAACGGTCTAGCCCTGACTTGTAAGTTCCCTGTATGGCATAGTTGGGAGGGCCCAGAGACAGCAGCCGACGCATCCGGCTTTTGGTGAAAAACCGGCGCATACGGTACATGTTGTAAACAATTTCAATTTCAATGGGGCTTATATGCCAATGGCACCTACATCCGCTCAAGGTGCGTGGAGCACGCGTTAGACAATGGCATGTTGTAGAACGACATTAATGAAGCATGAAAATAGATAAACATATGCGTGTCGCACGTATTGCCCAGCCACGCAAATGTTGCCGCATAAGGAGAGCCGAATTTAACGGGAGTTGCTTGGCTGTGCGACTTGTCTAGCTAGACGTACGGTAACAACCATGCTCCTTTCCATCGCTTTATCTTGAGGTAGTGTCTCCTTTGCTCGCCAAGGGTGGGGGTGGGGGAGGGGGAGCTCGATGGGTCCGCTGTCCGAAGGTAGCGGAGAAGGTCTCCGTGAGGCGACAAAACTGGAAAGGTGAGAGTGACCACCCCATCGGTAAGCCGGCTAGGCCATTAAGTTGGTTGCGAACGTTTGCCATGAAGTAGTCGCGAATCTCAGGTGCGATCCCAAGAGCGTAAAACCCGTCATGTCGGTCCAAGCTGAACATGTAGTCGCCATGGTGGCGTTAGGTGGCATTCGCCGAGTAGCGTTTCCATCTTGAGGCGTTTTATTGTGCAGTGGTCGTTCAAGTGGTGAAGATCTCATACTAGACGCCACATCTTCTAACCGGGTTTTTGAACGGGGGACATCTTCGAAACGAACCTATTGTTTGTACCGTGCTCCCACGCTCCTGTCGCAATGAATCATGCTTGTTCCGCGTCGACAAACACGAGTTGCTCTGGCGTGGCGTCCAGTAGTGATATGCCTTGGTTGAATGGTGGTGGTGGTCAGTTGTGACTAAAGGGGCTAGAGACCCCCTCCCGGATCCATTGCATGACTTCCCCGCTCGCCCCAATATTCTCCCACTATTTTCAACTTCGCCGCACGCGATGACGCATGTAGGTGGAGTCGGGTTTGAAGGAATCGGCCCGGCGGTTTGATCCGTAAGCCTTGTGTCTCTTGCTCAACTTCGGCTTTTAGGTCCGTTGAACCGTGAAGACACGATTAGTATGGAAGGAAACTAACGCAAACGTAGTTACATTCACAGTCGCGCAAATAGTACATACAGACAACCAACCCGAGGCGCGGTGTGGGGACAGCGGAAGTGAGAGAGCTGTGGCTTAGCGACAACTCTATACCGAATAAAACAGTTTATCGGTATGTCCGATCTAGACATGTACAAATCATATATAGAATAGCTTACAATAGCTATTTGCAACGAATAACTAGAAGGTATTACTTACAACAATCCCCCTAGAGGTAGCTACATGATGAAGCGTTGCATTGCGTTTGCTCCTCCCAGGATTACACTTCGATATCTTGTCAGTGCAGATCATGGTAGGGGTTTGGTGAACATGCCAGGCACCATTTGGTCAGTGGGGAGGTACCGCAACTTGATGGTTCCATGCTCCATGTGGTCCTTGAGGACGTGCCACTTCAGGCCGATGTGTTTAGTCTTCTCGCTCACCAATAGATTTTGGAAGTACGCGATGGCGCTCTGGCTGTCTTCCTAGATGGTGGTGGTTTCGGTGATGGGGGCGTTGAATATCTTCCCAATAAGTTGGCGGAGGTGGAGTCCCTCCTTGGTGGCGTCAACCGCAGAGTAGTACTCGGCTTCACAAGTGGATTGGGCCATACAAGTCTGTTGTGTGGACTTGCATGTGATGGGCCCGCGTCCGAGGGTGAAGAGATAGCCCGAACGGGACTTGCGGGTGTTGTTGTCGTTTGCCCAGTCATCGTCGGCAAAGCGTGTGGGTTGGAGACTGTGGTCCGCGTCCCTTCAACGCCAGGCGCATGTCGATGTTGCCATGGAGGTATAGGAGTACCTTGACTACTTTCTTCAAGGCATGCATGTGAGCGTCCGTTGGGGATGCTTGGGCGGAGCCAAGGATTCTCAACGCCGTGGAAACATCGGGGCGCGTGCACACGGCCGCGTACTAGAGACTGCCGGGTAAGGCTGGGGTAGACGTCCTTGGCCATCCCGGTAAGGGGGGGGAAGCCATGTGCGCGAGGCCGGCGAGGAAGCCGGGGTCCATAGGGAGGGACGATGGCTTAGAGTCGGTCATACCGTACTTGGCGAGGATGTCACGCAGGTATTTGGATTGATCCTGCGAGATGGTGCGTGCGGAGCGGTCGCGTGTGATGTGCATGCCAAGTAGTTGGGAGAGTTCATTCATGTCCTTGATTTTGAACCGTGCACCAAGCTGAGCCTTGAACGAAGTAAGCCAAGAGGCATCATTGCATGTTGCGGGAATGTCGTCCACGTAAACTGCGATAATAGCGAAGACGTGACCGGCGCGGAAGATGTATATGCAAGGTTCCGAGACGCATTGTTGACATCCGTGGTCGACAAGCCATGCACGCATGAGCATGTTGATCTCGCGAGGGAACTGTTTCGGGCCGTAGAGGCAGCGTTTGAGGTGAGACACTTTGGACGTGCCATCAAAGAAGCCGAGGGGTTGGCGGATGTATACGTCCTCCTTGATTGGGGCGTAGAGGAGCGCAGTGTCGATGTCAAGTTGACACAATTCAGGGTCGCGGGCGGCCGCGATGGCGAGGAGGAGACGAAGGTTGGACATGCGGATGACGCGGGAGAACGTTTCCGTATAATCGAGGCCGGCACGTTGGCTGAAACCTTTGGCGACGAACCGTGCTTTGAAGCGGGAGACATCGCCCATGGTGTCAAACTTGACCTTGTAGATCCACATGCTATTGATGACCACCCGTCCGGGGGGAAGGTCGACGAGTTCCCACGTGCCGCTGCCCATGAGAGAGGAGTACTCTTGCTGCATGGCGGCTTGCGAATCCGGGGCTTGGGCGATGGAGAGAGCAACGCGGTAGGTTTTGGGTTCCACAATGTCGCGGGCGGAAAAGAGAGCTACGGCGGAAGGCGACGCTTCAGCCGGGATGTGATGTGGGCTAGTAATCAATCGGGCACGAAGGGTAATTCGAAGATGTCATCTTTGGCCCTGCCTTATTCAGGGTCACAACATGTTGTGACAAGGAATGGCGGGTATTCAGCCATGTGGGCGACGAGGTCGCCGTAACGGAGGGAGTGAGACCGGAGGCGGGATGGACGGTCGGCCACATGAGTGGTGGGAAGGTCGGGGGACGGGGAGGAAGGGGGCATGGGATCTATATGGTGAGAGGTGAGGGGTGTGCCCGGCGAGTCGTCGGCATCAGAGGCATCCGCGAGGACCGAGTCAACTGGGACGCACGCGCCGAAGCCGAGGGTGGTTTCCCGGAAAACAACACGGAATGAGGTGGTTATGCGGCGGGTCTCCGGATTGTAGATACGGTAGCCGGGGGTGTTAGGTGGGTAGCAAACCATGACGCCCCGGAACGGTTTTTCGCTTAGTTTACGACGCAACTTGTCGGGCACCTTGGCGAGGACGGTGTATCCGAAGACGCGAAACTTGGAGGCGTCGGGCGCTGAAGTCGTAAGGAGAGTGAGTGGGACGCCTCCGGTAAGGCCAACGGAGCGATTGTAGGTACGGTTACGCAGGTACACAACCGTGCTGAGAGCGCACGACCACATAGACTTCGGGACGGCCATGCTGTGGAGCATTGAAGATGCATTGTCCCTGATTGTGCGCCATGATCGTTCGGCCTTGCCGAGCATGTGGGGGGGGCATAGGGAGCCGAGATTTACACACCGACATCCATGCGAGCACACATATGCCGTGTCGATGCGGCCTCAAAAACAGAGTCCGAGTCAACTTTGATGACGGGGGCAAACGCGCCGGACTGAAAATGATGGCGTGCATGTAGGTGACGCAGCTCGAGCATGATGTTTTCCAGTTTTGTGCACGTATAATCTTTCGACTTCAAGAACCGCACCCATATGTAGTGTGTGTGGTGATCAATAACGAGCAAGCAATATCGGAGGCCATGGAAGCATGGGACGTTAACATGGCCCCGGATGTTAGAGGAAAGGTTCAACACGGGGCGGGATGGTTTTATGCAAGGGGTGGTGTTGCGGGGTGCGAAAATGGCATTGTGGAGTAAACACGAATCGCAAGAGACATTGATCACACAGCAGGCTAATGTTGGGCTAGTTGGACACCGTCCTAATGATGAGCATGCAGGCTCTGCATGTTGTTGTCCAAACCGGCGGTGCCACAGGATTGGATCGCAATGGGCAGTGAGGGCAACACGGCCACTTGCACTAGGTGGTGAATCCGGGCGCCCGCCGGCGGCGCAGCGGCGGCGGCCCCGGAGAGGGGTGCGCTCGCAGGCCCGTCGGCACCTATCTCTACCTCCACGCGGTGGGCGCTGGTAACCATATAGCCGTGCTAGACTTGGCACGATAGGAGGGTAAACGAGGTACCGACAGCTGCAATCCGCGGGATCGGCAGTTGTCGGGAAGCCCGGAACGGAGGGTTTTGGAAAAACATAATATCCGTACACCGGCACAGGGATCTCCCGCTCGGCCTGTCCGATATGTCTTTCCCGCGACTTAGTACTCGCAGATACTTCCCTGACGATGGGGCGGGAGCGGCGTTTGCGAAAATCTTTTTGGCGAAGAAGGGTACGGACGGATCGGCGGAGGGACGAGGGTGTTGGAGCTTGCGGCGGACAACTGGGAAGCAGCGCTAGGGCACGGCGCTCGCTAGCAGTCGCCATCCCTGCGAGAGCATTGGGTCTCCCCTGGGGGCGAGGCATGATGCTACGCAAGACGGAGGTGGGTCGCAGCCGGAGGAGCGGCACGGTCTGGCGGCGGCGGTCCTTAGGATCACCCGCCGCCGGAAAAGCCCGGTACGGGGGGGTTTTGTAAAAAATCCCGTACCCACCATCTTTTGAGAACCGGCGACTCGACCCATGTGCTCTACCAACCCCTTCCCTAGTCGGTACCCGGTTATCGATAGGCTGCCTCATGCAGTGTGCCTAGGGTTATCGTAACGGCACACTGCTCATAAAGGCGTCCCCCTAACAACGTAAACCACCGGGGGAGGGCCAGGACGGCCACAACGCGATCGGATAGGTGTTGGAAACACACGGAACAAGTATAGGGGACAGGAGAATATCTTGCTCGGAGGCAGAAGAGCCAGCCGGACACCGTCTACAACCTAGTGATTTTCTCTTCTCAACCCCCGAAGGAGGAGAAAAGACTCGGCTAGGTGGCGAGGTGCGTCGGGAGGAGGAGCTTATACCTCGGGCAGGGTTGAGCACGGATCGAGACGGGACCGACGACGACATGAGCGATGGGGGGTTTTTCACATGCCTTCCCCCCCTACCTCCGGCACGACCGGAGTCGCACAGGAGCCGAGGTCAAGCAAGTTCGTCTCGACCAGCTCAAGCAGAACAACCTTGCTGATCAGCGACCCCGAAGAGGCTGGAGCGGGCCGCGTATCGTGGAGACTAGCGACATTTTATATTTCATATTGTATCCAAAAAAACTACGTATAGGTCCAAAAATAATAAATACTTTGATACGGGTATGTTTTGGACGGTATCGTCACTGCCACTGGAGAGGTTGCACAACGCAGAAAACGAACCTTTTTTCAGACATCTTAACTTATGCGCACGCTGTACCACATTGCACACTGTTTTTGACACCTCCGAACGCCCCACAAACCCCACCATGTCTAGTTTAGGTCTTTCTTAGACCGTTCGGACTATGTGCGCCCTCTTGGTGGCCGTACTTGTCAGAGGTAGTGCTTGATAGGCGGCCCAGTAGTGGGGCTAGCGATATTTACCATATTGCGGCATGTCGACTTACCATCGGTAAAACATACCATTTCTCAGCAGCAACACGTCGAAATCCGCAGGCAATATGCCTTTTCAGTCCAAGAGGCAGCGAGCGGCAATAAGACGGCAGGCGAGGGAGCAGGCAGTGGCTGCGGAAGTATCCATTGCAGGTAGCCGCCCGAGTGTCGGAGTGGGGCAGCGACGAGGCGGCGTCGGCATCATCGTCAACAAAAACAACAACGACTCACCATGCCGCGCTGACATTGCCCGCGCGAGAATCTGTGAAACAACAACCGCGCAGAATTTGCAGTCACGCGTCCGCGACCTTAGTCCGCCGAAAGGTAGTCAGTTCGAATGAGACGGAGAGATACCGGAGGGCGAAGGTTGACAACCATAAGGATAGTGAGAAAAGTCTGCAGTCGCAAGTATCGAAACTGGAAAGGCAAATAGTCGAGGGAGAGATTAAGCGCAAGAAGATTCAGCAAGAAGTGGCACGGCTGAAACGTCAAATACTGCTGAAGCATAGCGCCTATCGAGGAGGCGCACCGGGAAATACTGCCAACAACAGTGGGAATAGCAGCGACGTGGAGGACAGCGGTAGTAGTGACGAGGCCGAGCCTCACCGTCGCCGGCGGTCGCATCATCAGCGGCAAAGAATGAGCGGGCTGTCGTACAAACTTCGAGATACCGCTTCACGCGCGACAGTGCAAAGGTACATCGGACGCAAAGCAGAACAATTAGAGAATTGGTTGACTCAGGTTGTCAGTAACGACGACCTGAGTCAACCAATTCATACCCTCGGTAACGACGTTGTTGGCAACGTGTGTTCGGTGGGGACGGCGAGGAGGAGGCGGGTGATGGCAGTGTGGATAGAGAGCACATACGCGGCGATGAATTGCGTGAGGCGGGGGACCTGGCTGGACAACCCTCGGATGTTCGAGTAGCACACACACCCCGTTTCATTTTGGGTGCTTTGCTAGCGAATTGCCCAGAGCTTCTTAGTGCTATTTTGCAATCTAAGCAATTTAAGCATGTGTTCAAAGCAGCCGAGGAACGTGTATTGCATGCGATAAGAGACCTGTGGGAGCGAAATGGGTTGTAGGTTTACACCGATCTGAGGCTGTCACAATATGCATATCAACGTCTTATCAACCTGACAACGCACAAATGTGATGAGGACATGGAAGAGAAGGTGCGATTGGTGTTGCCAGGAGGAGCTCAAATGTGCAAATGGCTAGCCGTACCTACAGTGCTACAAACTCAAGAGCATGAATTGAACGCAGTAGGGTTGCAATCGTCCACATACTTAGTGTCGACAACATTGGATCTATCACTAGTGTTGCAACAACGTGCACGGAGGCTGTTGAAGGAAGGACTGATCAAGCCTAGTGAGGAATTGCGGGTGCAAGTGATTGCCGATGCTTCCGGAATTTCAACTCCACTAGAACAAATGGGACTGTGGTGGTGCTGAAGGTGATTTCTTTGCGTATTATTGATGCTATTAGCATAGTCAGATTACCAGTCGATACGTTATACTGAAAATGTATTTTACGTGCAAAATAATGTGCACATATTGTATATGACGACAGCTCAATGGTAGGTGTGAAGGGAAAGGGAGGTTTTCTCGTCAATTCAGTGGAGAACAACTTGCCATGCTCCTTCTATCTTCGTGGTGATTGCTACGAGGACATCATGCGGAGATGCCCGGGAATTCCAGAGGTGATGCAAAACCTGGTCGTTGAAGGTCTTATTGTGAACGGGAGGCACCACAGTGTTGAGTCATGTATGGGTGGATACCTCAAGCTGCTTAACGGATGGCTGGGGCTGTATGGGTGCACGTTGAAGTACCCGTGCATTTACTGCAAGGCAAGAAAAGAGCACCTATTCAAGACTAAGCCAGCTTGGAATCCCTTGGGTGGACTGCCTCTACGAACGATTCAAGAAATGTTGCAGATGGCGCATGTAGTTATAGACTATGATTATGTTTGCCCTGCTCCCGGTGCGTTTCAATATCATTCAATTGCGATTTACATATGTGTGTGTGTATGTGTGTGTGTGTGTGTGTGTGTGTGTGTGTGTGTGTGTGTGTGTGTATGTGTGTGTGTGTGTGTGTGTGTGTGTGTGTGTGTTTGTGTGTGTGTTTGTGTGTGTGTGTGTGTGTGTGTGTGTGTGTGTGTGTGTGTGTGTGTGTGTGTGTGTGTGTGTGTGTGTGTGACTTGATGATATGTGTAATTGTTTTGGCAGATTGTGCTTCCTCTGTCACTGCGGCCAGTGAGACCCCACCGACAAAGGGCCTTGCAGAAACAACACTTTGGCCAATGCAGATATCGCCAACCCTTTATGCCCATGCCTAGCGTGATGTACTACATCGCAGATATCCTGCACAACCTATTGAGGGTGGTGCCACAGATTTTTCTTCATACCGTACAAGAAAATTGTGATGAAGAGCAGCTCAAGCAGGTTGGGCAGTGGTGCTACGAGAATTTATCCTTGATTACCAGTGACGATATCTATCTTCAGACCGAGAAGGGTGTGAAGAAGTTGAACGTTTCTGCAGAGAGTTGGCCGGGGTCGACATGCCGTCTGCTCCTTGACAACTACGATACTATCATGAAAATCGCCATTAAAGACCACGGTAGTGGCGAGCAGAATGAGGATGTCTACGCGGAAGCACAGGCAGTTTGGGAGGCGTTCTTCCTTTTCAACGATGCTGTCACGAGAGGATGCGATGACACCGAACCATTGGCTGTGGAAGCGCATGCGAAGGAATTGGACAACCTGGGCGCCCAATTTATGGCTGCATATTTGGAGGTGGCCGGTGACTCTCACGTGACTGTCTACATGCACATTATGGCGTGTCACATGGGCGACCTTGTGAGACAATGGGGTGGCGTAATGAAATGGTTTCGTCAAGGAGCCGAGGCCATGCACCATATGACAAAGTTCTTTACCGAAAGCGCTCTACAAGGAGGGGGAATGTGTCAAAGGTGGTGCTCACCCGAGTGCATATGACGATGAAGATGCGAGCCCAACCATCACGCAGGCAGCGGCTTCGGCATAATAGAGTTCATGTCACAGGCATTGGCCACGTGTCGAAGGCCAAGAGGGAGGCTCACGAGCAAACCCCAAACAAACTCAAAGCCAAGTACCCTACCCACAACTTTAATGAATCTCGTGCAGTGTAAAAGGCAAGGGGCGAGTGACAAAAATGTAACAACAGAAATGATTACATATGATTGCCTACCGCCGGCGGCGCTTGCTAGATTTTGCACGATGTGCCCCAAAAAAGTTTGTTATCCATGCGTCATATTGATAAATGTTCGTTGCTGGGGCTGGCACCTCCGACAACTCCATGGCATGCTTTACACCCGCTGCATTGTCTTGGCCGTTGAACATGGGGTCCCGGCTGGGCGAGTATTGCATGCTTTGCCTGAGGCGCTCCCGCCCCTCAGGTACGACCATCAACCGCAGCCGCTCGTTCCTCTTTTGTAGGTACTCTCCTTCCTTCTTCAGTTTCTTCTCCCGTGCCGTGCGCCTAGCGTCCGCAGCATTCCACGCCTCGACCACTCGCAGGTGGTCAACATAGGTCGCGAAGCCAGCCTTGCTCTTCGTCAGGCGCGGGTGTTGCTATGGTTTTGCTGTGACTGGGAAGGCTAGTGGATACTTTATCTTCCCCCACGATGGGCGCAAGGTGGGCTCATGAAACGTCCAGCTCGCTGCCCGTTGCTACAGGTGCTCAAAATCAGGCAGCTGAAGTTTGTTGCTGTAAATCTCCGGCTCGTCCCTATCAGACTGCATAAATTTGAACTGCGCATACTCGCGCCGATTGCAGTCCCATGGGGGGAGGTGGGGGTACCTTGACAAATCGGCGTCCTCGGCCCCCGTCGAAAGAGGATGAGAGGCTGATAGCTTGGGTCGGCATGTGCTTGGAGGATCTACCGTGACTACGGCCTTGGCATTGCTGAACTTGAAGGTAACCCCCGACGTAACGATACCGTCAGGCTGTTTTCTCTGCGTCTCCGTCACCGTGCCAGGTTGGACGATTATCTTCAACGTGCTATTCCTCCTCCGGATGTTCCCGTACGCGACGTCCGCGCCTGCTTGTCGCGTTAGATGCATCCCGGCCAATTGCTCCATCGCGTACCAAGTATGATAAACCCACCCGCGAACCCTGCAGCCGACTCCCAACTTCTTGCAGCTCCCACGGTCACAAAACTGCACGGACCGAAGCTCGGGGTCCCAAAAATGACATGATGACTTCCCCGTCCTCGTAGTCGTGGCTATGCCCTTCATCCAACTACTCAGTAGGTCGGGAGGGAAGCCGACCAACTTCACAACCTTGGACGCGTTGGATAATTTGAAGTCCCGGCCGAGCTCATCGAATTTTACTGCATGAAACAAAGTCTCCCACGTCTCGCGCTTCACGACCACCATAGGAGTCAATAGCGGGCCTAGGCATATAGTGCGTGCGCTATCTCGGTATCGGGCCGGTTCGGAACGGCACTTTTCGTGGAACTCTTCCGCGAGGCAGTCCAAGCACTCGCCGTCGAGGGTGCGTGTTCGCCGTTTCTGAGCCGCCATGGCACTCTAATGCAGAATACACACCAAAGATAGACTCAGACTTCATCGTGATACTTCGTCGATACAACAAAATTCAAGAAATCCTCACATGATTGCACGTGTTTGGTCTCTAGCGGGTCATTTCGCAAAAAATCCGGCGGGCATCGGGGATGTTGGTGTCGGCGGTTACTTTACGGCGGGGGCGAGTGAGCGGGCTTGTGGGTGGTTTTATGTGCCGACAATGCATACCTGCCGTGGCGACCTATCCGCGTTAGGAGCAGTATATGCAACCGCACACCTTCAGCTGCTTCCGTAATTGATAAAGTTGTGGTCTTAGCAACACTTGTTCGGAGTTTCAGCGTGAATGGCGCCGTATCGACAGTGTTAGGAACGCGTGAGCAATAATGGCTATGAGCGAATGGTAAATGTGCGTTGGCGGCGTGTTTTGACGCGATTCTCGCGTCTGAAACAACGCGTGTACGATATTAAACTGTCCATTATACAATACCGGTAAATGTGTTGTGTGGGATTAGTGGTTCACGGCCTACCTCACGCTTCTAAGTCCAACATTGTTAGGCGTAGCATAGGGGGGGCCAGAGACAGCAGCCGGTCTTTACTGGTAATGTTGTAAACAATTTCATTTCATTTCATTGGTGAATCCGCAAAGGGTCTTTGGGGGAGCTCTGGCTAGTGGAGCAGGAGGAAGAGGCCGCTGCCGGATGGCTTCAGCACACCCATTTCTGCGGGCACCACAATCAGTCCCGCATCAGCGTCAATCGGGAAAAAAAATTCACAACCGCTATGTGATTGCATCTTGCTAACACTGAGGAGGCGACCAATGTCATGAGCAAAGCGAGAGGAGAGGTCAAGGGTGCGTAACGCATGAATAGTGCGGTGTATGATCTAGCATGACGCCAAGAGGATGGAAAGCCGTATTGTGCCACTGCCCTTAACGTCAACACCGACGCCACCAACTCGCGATGGAGTAGAGGGCGGATCGAACGTAACGAAATCATGTCGAAACGCGGTTAAGTTGATCGAGCATGGCGCCCGCCGGCGGCGCAGCGGCGGCGGCCCCGGAGGGGGGTGCGTTCGCAGGCCCGTCGGCACCTACCTCTACCTCCACGCGGTGGGCGTTGGTAACCCTCTAGCCGTGCCATGCATGGCACGGTAGGGGGCTGAACGAGGTACCGAAAGCTGCGATCCGCGGGATCAGCAGTTGTCGGGAAGCCCGGTACGGAGGGTTTTGGAAAAACATAATATCCGTACACCAACACCGGGATCTCTCGCTCGGCCTGTCCAATATGTTCTTTCAGCGACTAAATACTCACAGATACTCTCCCGCCATGACGGGTACGAGGACTGCGGAATGTTTTTTGGCAAGGAAGGGTACGGACGGATCAGCGGTGGGACGAGGGTGTTGGAGCTGGCGGCGGACAGCTGGGAAGCAGCGCTAGGGCACGGCGCTCGCTAGCAGCCGCCAACCCTGCGAAACCATTGGTCTCCCCTGGGGGAGAGGCCCGAACATACGCAGGACGGAGGCGGGTCGCAGCCATAGGAGCGGCACGGTGTGGCGGCGGAGGTCGGGAGGATCATCTGCCGCCGGAAAAACCCGGTACGGGGGGTTTTCGGTTAAATATTCCCGTACCCACCATCTTTTGAGGATAGCCGATCCCTGGGCACTATCCGCTCCCCTCCCCTAGTCGGTACCCGGTCATCGACAAGCTGCCTCAAGCAGTGTGCCCCGGGTTATCGCAACGGCACACTGCTCGTATAGGCGGCCCCCTAACAACGTAAATCACCGGGGGAGGGTGCGGCCAGCACATCGCGATGAGATGGGTGGCGGAATCAGACGACAAACGGACAAAGGACATGAGACATCTGGCTCGGCGGCAGGAGAGCCAGCCGGACACCGTCTTCAGTCTGACTATTTTCTCCTCCTAGCCCCCGTAGGAGGGGAGAAGGCTTGACTAGGTGTAGAGTCGCGCCGAGAAGAGCGACTACTATCTCCGATATATCGGACGGGGTTGAGCACGGATCGAGACGAGTCCGACGACGACCTGAGCGAGGGGGGTTTTCCACCTGCCTTTCCCCCTACCTCCGGCACGACCGGAGTCGCACAAGAGCCGAGGTCATGCATGTTCGACTCGACCAGTTCATGCTGACCAACCTTGCTGATCAGCGACCCCGCCGCGGCTGGAGCAAGCCGCATATCGTGGAGACTAGCGACATCTTATATTTCATACTGTTTCCAAAGAAAATTGCGTATAGATAAAATAATTTCATAAATACCTGGATACGGGTATGTTTTAGACGGTATCGTTATTGCCATTGGAGAGGTTGGGATTAGTGGTTCACGGTCTACTCCTGCTTATAAGTCAAGTTAGGCATAGTACAGGGGGGGCTGTTGTAAGTAATACCGCATACGTATTAGTTGCAGATAGCTACTGTAAGCTACTCTAGATATGATTAGTACATGTCTAGATCGGACATACCGATAAACTGTTTGACTCGGTACAGAGCTGTCGCTAGGCTACAGCTCTAACACTTCTGTTGTCCCGACACCACGCCTGTAGGCTGGTTGTCGCCTTAACTGTTCCGTTTGCGGGACTGTGACTGTAACTACGTTTGCGTACGTTATCTTCCACACTAACTGTGTTTGCATGGTTCAATAGGTTATGGGCCCCCGCCTCACGTCACTCACGCGCGACAACCTGGTTCGGCGAGCTGCGATCGACAGCTCTCCCGCAGAAGGCAAGTTTCTATAGACACCTAGTACTTTCAACCTGTAGTCGGCGGTATCGCCAGTATAAACTGCGATTTTTAAAACCCGCCACCACCCTCTTAAGCCAGCCACCCGCCGGAGATAGCCAGCCAACCACACCGACGCACTCGTCGTGTGTGGACAGGGTGCACACAGGTCCAAGCTGGAGAACGGGGGGGTGCACTGTCGGGTGAATACGCATCCACAGGTCGCACGCCAGCCGTAGCTTACCTTTTATTTTTATTTTTATACTAGCCTCGCGCATCAGCCACCAGCGCAGCGCTCCACCTGTCCTGGCCTTGGCCTCGACTTGTGCCCCACACTGGGTGGAGGATACAGAAAAGGTGCTCTGAGACACCCCGGGGCTACAGGCCGAGGGGTCGGCGGGCATCAGGCCGTCTCTTAGCATACCGCTGTTAGGCACGAGTCCGGCTAGCGGTTTTTACCGCTGCCTGTTTTTTCCTTCAGCTCTTTCTTTTTTTTTCCTCTGTCGAAATGGAGCAGAAAAACCCGCCTGATTCACCTGCTGATTCCCCTGAGTCAGGCTCTCACCAGAGCACCCTCGATCACCCCCCCGATACTCTCGCGCTGCTCGTTGCGCAAGTGGCGAGCTTAACTGCTCGTTTCGACTCGCAGTCGGCCGAGGGTGCTGTCGCTGCTGCGGGTGCTAATCCGCACCCCCCTGTAGCTCAGCGCCGCCACCATGCCCCACTCGAACCCGTCCGGCACAGCCACGACGGTCACACCCTCCACCTGAGTGACCATACCCAGCCTGGTTTCGTAACCCCGGACGCAGAAACACTCTTTCCTGCTGCAGCCCCTGTTAGCGACCCCACAGTCGCACAGCGCCGCCACGATGCGCCCCGCGAGCCCGCGCGTGCCGAGGCGCACTACGACCCCTCGCGTCACGCCATCCGGGTTGATCACCTCCCACCACCTCCCCCCTTCCCCCACGCCGGGTATGCCCTTCACCACCCCGGCCCCCATATCACGGAGGCGCCCTCTCATCTCATCCCCCCCTACCGTGACCACCCGCACTCGTACGGCCCGCCGCGTCCCATGGCCGGCCGCTCTCCCTTTCCCGGTGGCCCACCTCCTCCCTTTCATGGCCGGCACTCTCCCCCACTCCAACATGGCGACCCCAACCCCCGGGGCCGTCGTCGCCCCACTATCGACCCGGTGGTCATCAACCGGGCGGCACACGAAGCCCCCGGCTTCGACAAGGACGCCCTCAACCGGTCCATGAAGATGTCGGTCCCCGTCATGTGCCCGACCACGGACTTTAAGCAATGGAAGAGGACCTTCCTTAATTTCCTCTCCATCAAGGCCGCATACCTCATTCCTCAGCTGGCCATCCGCGACTCCGGCGTCTGGCTCGACGAACAAGCGCAACACTACGCCTACACGCTGCTCCTCCATGCAGCCAGCGCGAATAAGCGCGCTGACCAAGCCATGAAATGCGTTTCTCCAGCACGCCCAGACTGCGCCGCTGCCGCGTGGGACATCCTTTGTGAACGCCTCGACTGTCGGTCTTTTGCTCGCTCCTTGTCCCTCTTGGACAATCTCACGGTCAGACAGCGCCCCGGTCAGTCACTCAGTGACTATGTCCACTACATGCGCCAGACCTTTGACGAGTACAACGACACATGCCAGTTGGCTGATGGCTCCGTTGCCATCCACCCCCACCACCTCGGTCTCCTCATGCTGCGCGGCATTTCTAGCAGCGGCCCACACGGTCAGGCGAAGCAATGCGTCATCAACGCCTTCGACACGGACTACATCATGTCGGCTGATGAAGTTATGGCGAGCATTCTACACCTTGCGCACAACATGGAAGACCACCCTGCTCCGGACGCAACCGCTCCGGACATATCACCTCCTCCCATCTCCGCGTTCGTCGCTGCGGGCCGCGGCTCGCACAGCGGTCGAGGCCCACCACACCGTAACCCTCGCGGCCATCGACCCAACAAGTGTGGCGTTTGTGGCAGCCTCCACCATCTCATGTCCGCGTGCAATGCCACTGATGACGCTATTCTTAAGTGGAATCTTGCCAAGCGTAGGCTGACAGTCCAGAAGTACGGCGCCGCCGACGGCACCCCCTCTGCTCACGCTGCGCTGCTGAGCGACGTCCCTGCCGACGACGCCCCCGCCGATGACACCGATTGCATACCCACCTTCGCGGACTGCGTTGATGACGACGCTGACGACGAGGTGAGTGTCCCATTCAGCTCTGTGGCATTCTCCTCTTCCCTCGCCCCGGGTCGTAATCTGTCAAAGTTTTGGGTCGTTGATTCCGCCTGCTCGATTAACCTCACTGCGTTCCGAGATGACTTCGTGAAATTCACGCCCCCCTCCACTCCCTCTCGCGTGGGCGGTGTCGGCGTTGACGTTAAGGGCAGTGGCTCAGTGCGA
Organism: Tetraselmis chui; assembly: GCA_026401115.1. Lineage (NCBI taxonomy): Eukaryota > Viridiplantae > Chlorophyta > Chlorodendrophyceae > Chlorodendrales > Chlorodendraceae > Tetraselmis > Tetraselmis chui. The sequence continues at coordinate 65,425 of JAPMLY010001173.1, forward strand.
CTTTCTGTCAGACTTGCCTCTGGCCAGCTAATTCACCGCACTGTGTATGCACTCTACACCCCTGACCTATCATCTCGTTCAGCACAGCGTATCGGCAGACTCCTTAGTGTCAGCTGGATGCAAACTCACAGCGGTTGTGAATTCATATTCCCCTCCAACTCTGACACTGGTTTGCTTTTGGTACCCACAGGCATGGGTATGCTAGAACCGTCCGGAAACGGTCTCTACCTCCTTCCCCACCAGCCGGCCCTCCCTTCCAGCCCATCCGCCCCGCCGGCACTTGACCCCTCACCTCAGGTTGCCCTTACTGCCCAGTGTGATCCCGTCCTATGGCACCGTCGATATGGCCACCTCAACATGCAAAGCCTTCAGGCCCAACATACTCACGGTGTCCCGACTAGCCCTGTGTTAACTAGCGCTGTAACCAAAGTTTCGTGCGACTCTTGTCTCCTTCACAAAGCCACAGCTGCACCACGCAACACAGCCGCTTGCGCGAAGCCATCCCACCCCCTCCTCAACCTGTCCGCTGACCTCTGGGGCCCGGTCAATGTCCCCTCCCCACATGGCCTCCGCTACTGCTTGCTCGTCATCGACCACCACACCAACTACATGTGGGTGCGGTTCCTTAAGTCTAAAGACGACGCATGTTCGGAATTGGAAACCATCCTCTTGGACATCAAACACCTGCATGCCCGCCATCACTCCCAGACGGGCGCGTTCGCACCGGTCCTCAAATTTGACTCTGACTCTGTGTTTGAAGCTGCTGTCACTCGCCAGATGTGCGCACACCTCGGCGTCGGGGTACAGTTCTCTGCCCCATACGCCCACCACATGCTCGGCAAGGCCGAACGTCCCTGGCGCACCATCCGGGACAATGCATCGGCGATGCTCCACAACATGGCCGTTCCCAACTCCATGTGGTCGTGCGCTGTCAGCACAGTTGTGTACCTTCGCAACCGCACGTATAGTCGCTCGGTCGGACCTCATGGGGGCGTCCCCCTCACACTCCTTACGTCGTCAGTGCCCAACGCCTCCAAGTTCCGCGTCTTCGGCTGCGCCGTTTTCGCCAAGGTCCCCGACAAACAACGTCGGAAACTCAGTGAAAAAGCATTTCGCGGCGTCATGGTGGGCTATCCCCCTGACGCACCCGGGTATCGTGTCTACAATCCGGAAACACGTCGCATCACCACTTCCGTACATGTTGTCTTTCAGGAAGACACCCCAGGCTTCGACACACAACCCTCCGTCGACTCGGCCATCACCGACTCTTCGGACGACGTCCCCGCAGACTCACCCCTATCCCACCCCATTGACCTCACATCACCCACACCCCTGCCCCCCCCACCAACCCCTCGCCATGCTCGGCTCCGCTCCCACCCCATTCGCTACGGCGATATGGTTGCCCACCTGTCCGACTACCCACCCACACTCGTCACGGCGTGTTGTGATCCTGAACAAGGAAAAGCTCAAGAGGACATCTTTGAGCACCCTCACGTCCCCAACCTTGTCACTGGTCCCCCACACACACCTGCCGGCACGTCCCCTACTGCCGTCGCCCTCCTCTCCGCCCGAGAGTGTGTGGAACCAAAATCCTACCGAGCTGCGCTGGACAGCGCCCAAGCCCCCCAATGGCAAGCCGCTATGCAACAGGAGTATTCCTCCCTCATCAGCAACGGCACGTGGGACCTTGTGGACCTCCCCCCCGGCCGCATGGTCGTTAACAGCATGTGGATCTTTAAAGTCAAGTCGGATACAGCCGGCGACGTCTCCCGCTTCAAAGCGCGGTTCGTCGCCAAGGGGTGCAGTCAACGCGCTGGACTGGACTACACAGAGACCTTCTCCCCGGTCATCCGCATGGCCAGCCTGCGTCTCTTCCTGACCATTGCAGCCGCCCGCGACCTTGAACTCTGCCAACTTGACATCGACACAGCGTTTCTCTACGCCCCCATCCGGGAGGATGTGTACATCCGCCAGCCCCTCGGCTTCACCGATGGAACGTCCAAGGTTTGTCACCTCAAGCGTTGCCTCTACGGCCTTAAGCAGTCCCCCCGCGAGTTCAACATGCTACTTCGTGCGTGGCTCGTCGACCATGGATGGCAACAATGCGTTTCCGACCCGTGCATCTACATCTACCGCGCCGGCCACGTCTTCGCCATGATCGCCCTGTACGTCGATGACATTCCCGCAGCCTGCAATGATGCCACCTGGCTCGCATCGTTCAAAGCCCAACTCGGAGCACGGTTCAAAATCAAGGACCTAGGCGACCTCTCCCAACTCCTCGGCATGCACATTACCCGCGATCGCTCCACGCGCACAATCTCGCTGGACCAGTCCAAGTACCTGCGCGACATCCTCGCCAAATACGGCATGTCTGACTCTAAGCCGTCGTCCCTTCCGATGGACCCAGGCTTCCTCGCCGGCCTTACACACTTGAACTCGCCTTCTCTCACAGGAGTGGCCAAGGACGTCTACCCAAGCCTCCTGGGCAGCCTTCAATACGCCGCCGTTTGTACACGCCCCGATGTCTCCACGGCATTGAGCATCCTCGGCTCTGCCCAAGCCTCGCCCACCGAGGCACACTTGCAGGCTCTGAAAAAGGTCCTCCGCTACCTCCATGGCACCATCAACATGCGCCTGACGTTGGGGGGGGGCATGGACCACAGTCTCCAACTCACAGGCTTTGCCGACGCTGATTGGGCCAACGACAGCAGCACCCGCAAGTCTCGCTCGGGCTATCTCTTCACCCTCGGACGCGGGCCAATCAGTTACAAGTCCAAACAACAGACTTGTGTGGCTCAATCCACGTGTGAAGCCGAGTACTACTCTGCAGCTGACGCCACCAAGGAGGGACTCCACCTCCGACAACTCCTGGGGGAAATCTTCGACTCCCCCATCACCGAAACCACCACCATCTGGGAGGACAACCAAAGCGCCATTGCATACTCCCAAAATGCCTTGGTCAGCGAGAAGACTAAACACATCGGCCTGAAGTGGCACTTTCTCAAAGACCACGTGGAGCAAGGGACCATCAAGTTGAGGTACCTCCCCACTGACCAGATGGTGGCTGACATGCTCACCAAACCCCTCCCAGGACCTGCACTAGCACGACACCGAAGTGCGATCCTTGGAGGACAAGACCCAATGCAACGCTTCATCCCGTAGCTACCTTCAGGGGGAGTGTTGTAAGTAATACCGCATACGTATTAGTTGCAGATAGCTACTGTAAGCTACTCTAGATATGATTAGTACATGTCTAGATCGGACATACCGATAAACTGTTTGACTCGGTACAGAGCTGTCGCTAGGCTACAGCTCTAACACTTCTGTTGTCCCGACACCACGCCTGTAGGCTGGTTGTCGCCTTAACTGTTCCGTTTGCGGGACTGTGACTGTAACTACGTTTGCGTACGTTATCTTCCACACTAACTGTGTTTGCATGGTTCAATAGGGGCCCAAAGACAACAACCGGTTTATACTGGTATTGTTATAAACAATTTCATTTCATTTCATGATCGAGCATGCGGAGTCAACCACCCTAAACTGAGAGAGATCACGACCTGGGGCGATGGAGGATGAGGACGCGACATAGGTAAAGGGGACACTCACCTCGGTGTCGTCGTATTCATTAGTGCATTCCTCGAGAGTGGGTAGGACGTTCTGGTCGTATGTGGGGACGTCGCATAGTAGTGCAGTGTGCGCATAGGCAGAGCTACCATGGGTGCCATAATGTTTTACGATAATCTTGCGTTTAGCGAGGGTCCACTTCAAAAGGGCGTCATCCGAGGCTGTGCACGAGGACAAGATGTGGTTCACGCTACCACATGCGCTGCACTTGTTGGGGAGACCACGGCCACCACGAGTGCCACGTGGATTGTGTCCGCGTCCGATGTTCGAACCACGAACAACATCGACAAACGCGGAGATGGGAGGGGCGGAAGTGTTTGCGGCGGGTAGGCCCGGAGCAATAGCTTCCTCGTCCATGTTATGTGCCAAGTTGAGGATACTGGCCATCACCTCGTCGGCTGACATTATGTAGTTTGTGTCGAACGCGTTGATTACGCACTGCTTGGCATGTCCGAACGGTCCTGTGCTAGATATGCCACGCAGCATGAGCAGTCCCAGATAGGGGGGGTTGATGGCTGCAGAACCATCAATCACTTCACACGTCTCATTGTATTCGTCGAACGTATGTTTCATGAAGTGGACGAAATCGGCCAGAGACTGGCCGGGGCGCAGCCAGAGCATGAGGTTGTCCAACACAACAGAGAGAGAGCGGGCGAAGAACCGGCATCCCCACCGTTCACATAAGATGTCCTTGGCTGCAGTGGCGCAGTTCATTGCCTAGTCAACGCGTTTCTTGTCGCTAGAAACATGCAACAAGAAGGCGTAGGCGTTGTGTTGTGCCTGCTCATCAAGCTAGGCGCCCGACTCGCGGATGGCTAGCTGGGGAGTGAGGTACGCTGCTTTGAGGGAGAGGAAGTTGAGGAAGATCCTTTCACACTGCTGGAAGTCCGAGATTGGCCCCATGGTGGGGACCGAAAATTTCATGGACCGGTTGAGGGCGTCCTTGTCGAAGCCGGTTGCTTCATGGGCAGCACGGCCGACGACCACCGGGTCAATGGTGGGGCGACGGCCGCCACGGCTGCAGTGAGCACCACGTTGGGCAAGGGAGGAATGCCGACCAAGAAAGTGAGGAAGCACACCAGGGAATGAAGAGTCACCGGGCACTGAAGGCTGCGGACCGTACGGGTGCGGGCAGCACGCGAAGTGGGGACGTGGTGCGGCAGGGGAGTTGGGAAGAGGGGTCCGTGGGCGGGAGGCGCCATGGTAGTATGATGGAGGTGGTGGGAGGGGGTACACGGAGTGATAATCGCGCGGGGGGTCGCGCTGCGCATCACGACGGCGCTGAACGACATGGGTGTCGGCAGAAGTAAGTGTAGCAACAACAACAATAGCGTCGGCCGCATGCGCGTCCAAGCGAGCGTTTATGAGCTCCATTTGCTGAAGGACAAGCGCGAGAGTATCAGGGGTTGGGTCGAAAGAGCTATGTTAAGAGTTGGGGTCGGGGGAAATAGCATGCGCGAGAGGTGGAGACTCGGCGGAGCGACTTTTCCGTGCCATTGTGGCTGAGGAAGGATGAAACAGGGCGACAAGCAGTGGTAAGAGCCACTAGCCGGACTTGTGCCTAACAATGATTTCAAAAAGACGGCATGATGCCCGCCGACCCCTCGGCATGTAGCCCCGGGGTGTTTCAAAGTACCTTTTTCGTATCCTCCACCAAGTGTGGGGCACAAATCTAGGCCACGGCCAAGTCAAGTGGAGCGTTGCGCTTGCGGCTGAGTCGCTAGTTAAATATATAAACTATTTAAGCTAGGGGTGTTGTGCACCTTGTGTATGCGTATTTGCCAAGTAGGGCGCCCCCCCTTCTCCAGCTTGGACGTGTGTGCACCTTGACCATACACGACCAGTGCGTCGGTGTGGGTGGCTCTATGGCGTCCTCGAGCGGCTGACTTAGGTGGGTGGTGTGGTGGGTTTTAAAGCGCAGCTTAGACTGGCGATACCGCGTACTACAAGGTGAAAGTACTACGTTACTGTGTGAACTTGCCATCTGCGGGAAAGGTGGCGATCGCAGCTCGCCGAACCAGGTTGTCGCGCGTGAGTGACGTGAGGCTGTTAGCACTAGTATCCCGATGCCTAGTGCTTATGTACAAGGTAGCTATTTATCATCCTAGTACTTAGTGTTATGCTATTAGCGGTACTCTATTCCCTATTAGCGGCGGTCGGCCGGCCTTGCCGGTGCCTTCGCCGGCCGCCATCTCTCTCCTCTCACTTCTCTAGTCCCCACAGCCGGCCCCCTTGTGGGGCCGGCACGAGCTTCGTGTAACTATTCCTTCCCAACTCTGACATGTTATGGGCCCTCCACCAAGTTACACTAGAGAAGAGCGTGTGTAAAGCGCTCGGCGCCACGCTAGTAATTCATCGTCCAACCGACACCACGCTTCGCCTTCGAGCTAGTTGTCCGCGACTGTCCTACCATCTCCCACGTGAAAACAAGAAGAGCGTGTGTAAAGCGCCCGGCGCCACGCTCGCCCCACCCAACTTGTAGTCTCACCTAGCCTTCAACATACCGATGCTCTCGCGACCGGATATGATTGTTTAAAACCGATCGGCGAAAATTCGGCCCGTGCGTACTTTAATTACTATTGTTATTGTTTTTCCCCGAGGCAACGCCGAAACGCTCACCTAACTTAGCGAGGAGCTTAACTTTCCCACGACGAAAGGGGGAGTTAACACGTGCGCCCGTCTATGCTTTTGCGTGCCTACACGCTCCTAACGCCCTTGTTGGCTTTTCTCCTCCCTCGCCGGTCGCTCTCATCCGTCGGCTAATTCGCCCGGGGACAGTTTTTCCCGCTACATGTCAGAATAGTACATTACGCAGTACATTTGGAACCGCTTCTTATCGGCAACTCGCCGATAGCGGCACGTTCTTGTGAGCGCATGTCGCTACATCTACCCGGCCTGAGACACAATCTACAAGCACTACACCTTCTACCAAGATGGCACCTTCCTCGACGCAAGCTAGGACGACGTCAAGACCTCGGCTACCTTGAGGGGGAGGGGGGGGGGGGGGGGGGGGTTAGCACTAGGATCCCCTTGCCTAGTGCTTATGTACAAGGTAGATGTTTGTCATCCTAGTACTCAGCGTTACGCTATTAGCGGTACTCTATTCCCTATTTGTGGCGGTCGGCCGGCCCTGCCGTTGCCTTTGCCGGCCGCCATCTCTCTCTCTCACTTCTCTAGTCCCCACAGCCGGCCCCCTTGTGGGGCCGGCACGACCTCCGTGTAACTATCCGTTCCCAACTCTGATAGAGGCTAGGGCCCATAACATGTTGAACCGTGCAAACACGATTAGTATGGAAGGTAACTAACGCAAACGTAGTAACAGTCACAGTCACGCAAGTAGGATTGTCACAGAGACAACCAACCAGAGGCGTGGTGTCGGGACAACAAAAGTGAGAGAGTTGTAGCCTAGCGACAGTTCTGTACCGAGTCAAACATGTCATCGGTATATCCAATCTAGGCATGTACTAATCATATCTAGAATAGCTTACAATAGCTGTTTGCAAACTAGAAGGTATTACTTACAACAGGGTTCGGGCGGGGCTTAAGCTTCTCTGACTTCGCCTCCGCTTTTCCCTTGATCGGGACCGTCCCCTTCTCCTAAGAGCGTCTTTAGGCTGGGTCGCCCTTGTCGCCTTGGGTAGGGTTGTCTCCTCCTCCTGGTGGTTTCCGGAATAGGGTTGACACTAGTGCCTTTGCTACGGCGTGTAGGCTGACTTTCAAGCGTCGAGTGTTGCGAGGAGCCCGTCGACCCGTTAGCGCTCCGGTCCCCCGCATGGGTGTCGAAGAACCTTGAGTAGACGAGCCGCTCGGTGACTCGTTCTACCCATGTGAACAGTTTATTGCATTTGAAGCGTCGAAGGTAAGTGAGCTTTTCTTCGTGCACGCTGCATAATGCTTTGTGCGTTCTCCGGGTCGCGTCGAATTGAACCGAGGCGTCCGCTTCTTTTTGCGAGGAATATGTTTCCGGGCGAATCGCGTCCATAATTGTTTCGAGTGCCGGGTCGGTGGTGGCATGATACGTTCCATAGCACAGTATGTGTCGATACTCGTATCGAGAAGTGATGCGGCATTCCTCGGATATAAACTTTTCGCCCTCGTCATGGCGTGGCCGCCACATGCTCGGTCGTGTGATGCTCGCCGGCGGTAATCCCTCAGAGTAGGCCGTCGGAAGTACGCGTCGTCGGGTATGGCGGCAATAAATGATGATGTTTCGTTCCCTTCGATACCACCCGAGCCGTCGACGTAGGTCGTCGGCTCCGTAATGTTTTTTGCAGTTTGTTGTTCGGAGTTCGCTGATTGTCGTGGCCCTCTTATCGTAGCAAAAGTTGGTGCACTAACACAGTCAAATTCATGACTTGTGCATGGATGGAGGACTATACTTTAGAAGCGTCAACAATTGGATACATGCGGTCGGGCAAAGAGTCTAACATGGTTGTGTCGTAGGTATTCGTACACACTCGGTAGTAGAGAGAGATTTAAGACACTATGCTAGACTCCTAGAGTCTAGATGCCTTTTGTGTGAGCTGTACTCGCGCAGAAGGCAGAAGGTGGCCTAAGATCTCGTCTTATATAAATCCGTAGCCGTTCCCGCGGACAGTCGTACAAATACTACATGTGCAGTAAATCTATACATTTAGGTCCTTTTGCAGCCGGAAACGAGGTACTCGAAAGGCGCGTTTCATATATTTCCGCAGCCGCAAATACATATAGTTGTTGTAACCGCTACAAATACAGATTACACAAGCATCGCTGCCTTCCATGAGGCCATGACGCCGCCATGCCCGCGCACTCCAAGCTTCTTTGCACTAGCCATCGAGGTACCGTGTAGGCGGGTACGCTGCAGGTGATACTTCTTGGGGCGATGGCCGCGCAAAACCATGCGATATCCTCGTCGGCGTTCTAGATGAGCCGGCATTGACCAACCTCCTCAGCGCCGCCTTCTTCACCCTCCTCGCACACACCGTTCGCGCCTTCTTTTTATGCACCTCGCTCCGTGCACTTGGTGGGTTGTATGTCGCGGTTTGTGAGACCTTCCACCACCGCTCTCGTCTTCCGCGTGGTCGTGCTCGGACTCCCGATCATTCACCGGTACCCGCAAACGTCGACTTATGTCTATTTATCATAGGTCAAGTCACCGGTGACCGAACCTATACCACTTCTAGCACATGTGATAACTTCATCAAATCGGCACCTATAACCAAAGCTTGTCATGACGTGTTGCTTATGGCTGAAACTTGCTTAAGTGACAGGTTTGGCATGCAAAGCGCTCGTACGCACGGTGTTCCATAGTGTACAAGACGGGGGTGTTACGAAATTTTAGACACTTTTTTGCCCTCCAAACCTCAATTGACGTTTCCATTCACAATCGCGTGGCTGGTGACTCAATTTTACAAGTTAAAGGTTCATTGCAAAGCTAATACAATGTAAATTTCGACACTAACAGCTCAAATGAAAAAGAGTTCACGTCTATGGCTAGATGATGGTTTAAAGTAAAAGGTCATAAGGGTCCGAAGCTATAATTTAATACTTAGCACATATTTCAGTGCTCTAAAAGTACAGCAAGAGGGGCTGGACCACAACAAAATAGTCAAACACCTTCCTTCTGCATATTAAAACATGTTTTGGTCGTTGTTGAGTCATATAGAATTGTTGAAATCTTACCAAGTGAGAAAACAAATAAATTCACGTAGCGCCATCCACGTCTAGCACCGCAAATGTCCAACTTCACCTGCTACCAACGCTTGAACCTTCACCTTCTCCGGTTCCGCTTGCCCTCTTGCACCCGATGTTGTCTTCCTTGCCTTCCGCTTTACCCATACTTGCATCATCGCCTCATAATGGCGGTTCCTTGGCTGCACATCGTTGACGTGGCGGGCAAAGCAATCCGGGTTATGGGCCGGGCTGCAAAGAAACACGCAGACCCTCTCACGCGCTTTTCCATTCCATCCATCCAGCAGTAGTATGGATATCCCACTGCTCCAAGCTCCTTAGGTGCACACTACTCGTTCCATCCGCAAGCAAAATTGAATGGTTGCGGGTACGTGTTTAACCCGCGGCTGTGGTTCCCGGTAGTCCCTAGCACGCGCATAGGCTGCTTGTCACAATCCACATCGGCCAATAGCTCCCACCCATGATTTCCTACCTTGACTGTTGATGTTCAACATGCACGCTGCCCACTCGCCTTTGCTTTCCTGAGCAACCATTGGCGAGGAGACTTTAGCCGGCCGCTCGTCACGCTCCCAATCATGCACATGCCACGCTCCGCAAATCCATGCCCGACATGTACACTAGCGACGCCACTATCCACAATCGCCCTGCGTCAGTTATTGAACCAATGATTGGTGCACCACATGGTCTTGGCAAGGTTCTCACCATACTCCTCCCAGAAATCCTTTTTCGCCATGCTCTCTTTCCCCTCATACGGCTTCACAAAGATTATGCAACCCATATCATAGTCCGCAAAGTGTGTAACTCACGACCACAATTGGCTAGCTTCCTAGCCACAAACATCAGGCCAGGCATGCAACCATTGCCTCAATATACTTCCCCCGTTTGCTCTCGACAGTGAAAATGGAAAAGACAGATTTTTAAAATTCCAACTCACACTTTTCAAGTTTCTTGTGCAAGTTTTATTCTGCCCCACGGGCATAGCCGCTACGCAATGCGGGGTCGACTTTTCGACTTGCGCCCAACACCCGTAACTGCCCTCCTTTGTCTAGCAGTCCACCCTCGCTAGCTCCCTCTTCCTTGCCTTCCTCCTGACTTCCTCGTCGTCGGAGAGAGCTATTTCTCCAACCTCCACACTAAGAGGACTCCTGCCCCGCCAGCGCCCGCGTCCGCGCCCGCGCCTACGCTCACGCCCACGCTCATAACCACCACGAACTATGCATTTTATGAATTCATGTTGTCCCTCATCCTTTTAGAGGATGTGTTTGCGTATGACTCGTCGTTTCTAGGTACCTCAGAAAGCGAAGCGCCCGAGTGCGATGGTTGTAAGCGAATTTCTGCCGCGGGGGCGAGCCTCGCGAGCGGCATTTCCTCATCCCGCTATGTCTCGTCAGCGGTCAAGTCTACCGCTGCACTACCACCAACAGCCAAACCACTAGCCATAACATGTTCCTAATAATCATGGGCGTTGTCGAGCTGAGTATCAAGACGCGAGAGGGTCTTACCGGCAGCGCGTGGATTCGACGATTTTTTTGCATTTCGAGTCCTTCGAATCTATTTTTTTCATACCCGACATGTCCCAAACCTACAACTCTCGAAGGTGAAGTGAATTGAGAACTGCTTCCAATGTACGTGAGATGAGTGAAATCTTTAACGCGTGTGTCCCGGTCTATTGAGATACTGTGAGTGACAAACACCCACTTGAATTGAAACCTCCCGCCATAGTCGTGAATGACTATGAGTCATACTATCGACTCAAGCGAGTCGCGGCCGAGTTTCCGAGTTAGAGTACATAGTGAGACACTCTGCACGGTGTGACACGAATGCATGAGAAACAAAGTGAGACACTATGTACATGAATATAATAATTACAGTCGGATGATTATGATTTTACCAAATCCAATTCTGTCCCATACAACTTGGCAAAACCCTCCGTCGCACAGTGCCCGTATTTTGTGTGTTGACATGTGTGCTTTAGGGGCACACCAACCTCGGGCACTGTGCTTCATCACCGGGAATCTTATTAGGTCGTGCGAAAATGTTTGCAATCTGCATGTTTTAATGTGATAGTGATTTTTGGAATCTACATGGCCAGTGTAGATTTCAATCACCGCTTTCATATTAAAGCATGCAGATTGCAAAGTGCATGCATTTGCGATAGACAAAACGGAATATTACAAATTTGTTACATTAACTAGCTCCTCTCCGCTGATATCACGTTCCAAAAAATCAGTATCCGCTCCGCTAAAATCTCTCCGCTCAAGAAATGTAACGTACCACTTCACAATGTCCTTGTCTCCCTGCGAGTTTTAAATAGAGAAAGCGAAGTCAGTACACATAAAGAAAAGTAAAGTAAACACATAAAGACAGCATGATTAGAGCGAAGCCACTATGTTTCTCACCTTATTAGTGATTCATGGAAACCATCAATGCATGATTAAGAGTTGACTATGGCGAACCTTCCTTGACGTCGTCGCACATCCTCCCAACAGTATTCTGATCATCCCCGTTGCCCCTTCTCTCACCTTGGCTAGGTATGACAAGTCGAATTCTCCAGACGCAATGCCCAGCTCGCAACGCCTAGCCCATTCCACACATTGCCTTTCCACACACATAACACGCACGCAATTATTTAAATACAAAATATGCACATACTTTCACACAGCCCGTCACACACCATCACGAACAAACACAAATACGTTCTCTCTCTCTCTCTCTCTCTCTCTCTCTCTCTCTCTCTCTCTCTCTCTCTCTCTCTCTCTCTCTCTCTCTCTCTCTCTCTCTCTCTCTCTCTCTCTCTCTCTCTCTCTCTTTTCCATTCCTCTCAGTCAGATGATTTCCGCACAGTCAACACAATCTAGCAGTCGCACATATTTTTAGAAGCACGATACAAACATTGTTTGCATACAGTCAGACACATACGTAACACACAGTTATTCATACACACAATATGAATATATTCCCACACAGCCGGCCACACACATGCACACAAAGCACACAAAGACGCGCATAACCTCTCTCTATGTTTGTCTCTCTAACACACGCGTCTCTCAGACAATTTTCACTCGATGTGAAAGACAGATAGACAGACACACACATTTGACCAACAGAAAGTAACATTTTCACACACACTGCACATACACACATCCGTACACACACGCACATGAAGTCAAAAGTATCTTTTGCCATATACATTACACGATACTTCCGTCTTCAGAAGACCTACATCGAACGGGACGAAACCTAACACTCTTTCATCACATACCCAACACTATGTGTCAATGCATTTGCAAAGACGGACTGTAGTTCACAAAAATTATTATTGTGTACAAGCGGCGGCTGCAACAAGCAATCAAGCACCCGGCACTGCACTTTCGACAGGAAGCCAACAGAGGGGACGTACCGGTATAACTTGTTAATAAAGATGTTTCCAACGGTGTCGTTGCTAGTTGCTGCCTCGGCGAGGGCGTGAAGACAGTGCGGCCGGTCATCCGGCTGGTCGTTCTTGTTTCCAACGAGGCGGGGGGGGGGGGGGGGGGGGCGCAAGCTGTCGCGCAGAGGGATACCCTCGACGTCAGTCGTTGACACGTCACAGCTGCGTTACGGGGAAGAGTTTGAATATGGCCCACTACAATCGTTAGGCGATGTGACGGCGAAGGGTAGGGCGGCGCCGGACCCCTCCATTTCCGTCCCCGCCGTTGTTGTGACGTTTGCGGCATTGCGGGCCGCCATTTCTGCACAATCACATGTATATCACTCGATGTTTTAAAACAATCGCAGCCCGCGACTACAATGTTTCCCGGTAGCAACAAATTAGACACGTAACTTTACACCTCGTGGCAGTCTTTTAAGTGGGAAGTGTGGCAGGGAGTGTCATATCGGAAAAGTGTAGTTCCGGGGGCGATTTCTATAAATACTTACCGTATACTCGCAGCAGAACATCATCGAAAAACATGCCGTCCCCGAAGGACACCATTCTCGGATGTCGCCTCAATCCGTGCCCGCACACGTAGCCGACATAATTACCAATCGTCGGAATTTGAGTCGACTAAGTGCAGAGTGCGCTGAGCGGTATTATTACTTACGCCACGACTTAGGGTGGTTGACTGCTCTACGGGTCCCATCGTGTAGATGTCATGTATGGCCTAGAAAAATACAGTCGGAACCGGACTTGTGAATCACGTCCGGGCACCTTTCGGGATGTATGTGCAGCCTACCTGCGGGAATCGTTGTGATATCGGACATTTGATTTTCCTCCCTACGCGCTTGAACTGCGCAATGACCGCCCAATGCGCCTCTTTGTGATGACATGGCAGATTGGCGCGTGCTCCCGAGATTTCCTATCATGTTGCATCTCTACTTTACCAAGGCAACGCGAAAGTAAAGCGTGATAAGGTCATGCGAGGATGTACGGACGTGATGTCCGCAACCTCGTGGCAAGTGCAATAAACCTCGTGGCGGAATAACGATGCACTCTTTTCCCTCATCTTGATCTACTCCGTACATTCCCATTGAAATCATATTAATGGCGTGGATACGAGGGCTACGTGGATTTGGCGAATTCACGCGAGACAGAGACACTCCGTTTCCATTGGATCACATGTGCGATAAGAGACAGAGTCTTTGACATTTGTACCCGGGGGAATGGATCCGTATCTCGCTGGCTTGCGAGATGAAGCCCTAAATTATTGCTAACAATGCGGGATGAGTATGTTATATTATATTAAGGAGTGAATTGATTACAAACCATTTTAGTTTTCCTCCGAGATAAGATAATTTCTCCAAAATAGGCAAGGGATTCGAAATTACCCGAGTACCCTCTACCCGGATCCACGCCTTGGTTACCGGCCAACTCTAGCTCTTCTTCAGGGGCGGTTACAATGTCGCTATCCTCATCGCGCGCGTCCCTCTCCCGACATTTGTGCTTATGTACTGCGCTTAGTACGCGCGGTAGGCGCCCGCCGGCGGCGCAGCGGCGGCGGCCCCGGAGAGGGGTGCGCTCGCAGGCCCGTCGGCATCCCCTCACCTCCCCGTGGTGGGCGCTGGAAACCCCGTAGCCGTGCCAGGCCTGGCACGGTAGGGGGCTAAGAATGCCGACAGCTCGATCCGTGGGATCAGCAGCTGTCGGGAAAGCCCTGTACAGAGGGCTTTTGAAAAAAATAATTTCTGTGCACTACCGGCGCCAAGGTCTCCCGCTCGGCCCGTCCGATATGTTTTTTCGCGTACAGATACTCCTAGATACAGCCTTACTTTTAGGAGTGGGACCTGTACTACGGCAGCGTTTGATGGCGAGGAGGGTACGGCCGGATCAGCGGTGGGAGGCGGGTGTTGGAGCTGGTGGTGGCCAGCAGGGAAGCAGCGCCAGGAAAGGGCGCTCGCTAGCTGTCGACCAGCCCTGTGCCGGTCGAACCTTGCCGAGGGGTGAGGCAAGACATGGCACAGGACGGTGGCTAAGTCGCAGACGGAGGAGCGGCTACAGGAGGCGGCGGCGATCCTTAGGATCAGCCGCCGCCGGAAAGCCATGTACGGAGGGTTTTTTTTGGATACTAAAAATAATGTCCGTACCCGGCGTCGAGCTAGTTGGGGAGCAGCACCAGGGTAGGGCGCTCACTAGCGCGTCGCTACGTCGTCCAGCGTCATCTCCCGGGGGGAGGAGTCAGCTGGGACGGCAAGGAGGACAGTCGCGATGGGAGGAGCGACACGATCTGGCGGCGACGACCCTTTGGGTCGGCGCCGCCGGAAAACCCGGCACGGAGGGTTTTGCTTAATTCCGGGCGCCCGCGGCCCGCCGGATCCGGCTACGGTGACCTGCCCCCCCCCCTCTTCGACACCCACTACCCCGACAGACCTTCATACTCCTAGGAGTCCTTGAGCGTGGGCCCGGGTGAGCGCGGAGGCCCCCGCTCAAGAAAAGGCTGCTCGGTGGACGCGCGATCAGAGGGGGGAGGGTACGGCCACAGGCCGGAAAACCGACAGGTACCCGGGTACCAGACAGAGAAAAAACCGGGGAAATGAGCGGGGAAAATTCAGGCGCGGAGGCAAGAGCGCTAGTTTTTTCTATGTCTGTGTGTCTCGGTCCCCCCCACCTGTCCTCGAGGTGATGGGGGACCTCGACACGGAGGACCGCCGCGTCGGTGGACGGGGCAAGACCTTGGGGCGGGGTTTACGGGATGGAGCGGCGGGATCGACGAGCGACCGCGCGAGGAGGGGTTTTTTGCCAGCCTTTCCCCTCCTACCTTCGGCAAGACCGAAGTCACGCGAGAGCTAGATTAGGCTGGCCCGTCGTCCCTCCCGAACGCCGACCGGCCTAGGCCGGTCGACACCCCGGTTCGGCGGGAGCGGGCCGTGCATCGTGAAGGTCGAGCAGCAGTTTAGTTTTGCATTTCTCGACAAGTGGATTTTAGATCTGTTTTTCTTGATTACAAAATTATTAGCTGTTACTGCCATTGGAGAGGTTGGGATTAGTGGTTAACGGTCTACCTCACGCTTCTAAGTCCTGTATGGCATAGCATAAGGGGGGGCCCAGAGACTCCAGCCGGTTTATACTGGTATTGGAGTGTTTAATTTCAAATTTCAAATTACAAATTACGCGCGGTAGCCGCATCACCCCCGAAAGTGGCCACATACCACGTTGGTCTACCATAGTCAACGAAATAGGTGGCTCGTGTGGTGATAGTCGCCCCTTTTGAAAGATAGGTTGCGTGTTTGCGACGCATGTCGGGTGTTATTTTCAGTAAAAACCGCTAACTGAACGGCTAGTGACTCACCATCAAGGTCACATTGCAAAGAGCACCGCCGCCAGATACGGCAATATTTTCATATGCTTTTTTCTGCGACGCCCTTGAATGTGAGGAATGCCCCTAACCTGAGTTTACCTACAGAAAAACAGAAAGCTCATTTATCATAATATGAGGTTTTTAAAAACGGTCACCAGTGTCCTAATCTAAGTCCTAAACTTAATCAGTATCTTACCTGCTCTTGACTATTGATGGCGCGCGTGAGGATATTCTGGCGAGCGCTCGCACTCGTTTGAAGTTCGAAGGGTGTCATTGACCGAACTGCCCCGCTGTTGCGTTGCGCCCCGATGTTGCGCTACATGCATAGAACCGTTGCAGGGAGCGCGTACCGATACCGAATACTATCTTAAAGTACTTTTTAAATGTGCGGATCGTTCGTCCGACATGTGCAGCCGCTTCGAAGCGGCTGCACATTTTTCGATATCTCCGGGCGCTCGAGGCGTCCGCACAGTCAAATCCGCGGATCTGTTAGATCCGCGCGGGTACAGATTTATATGAAACACAAGTGTTAAGATGTGCGGATCCGTGGATGTCGCGATAAAATGATTCGTACACGGTACCCGGTACAAAATTCTGCAGATGCGGATTTATATGAAACGCAGCCTAATACTATGTGCGGCGCGTCACATATAGGGAACCTGTTTTACTAAGGCAACGCTTGTGAAGCAAGCTTTGGCGGTTAGACTTGCGAAGCGCCATGGCAACGCTTGCTAATCTAGCCCCCTTGTGATTTTAACATCTATAATTTCAATGATTTGAACTAAAAATAAATGTCATGACAGAATGTAATGGCTTTTGGACCCATCTATAGATGCCTTACACGCGCAACTAAATCGCGCGTGTATAGTGAAAGTGAAATGGTGTTACAACAAGTACCATCAAACTAGATCGGCTACTAATGTCTAATGGCCATCAAGATTCTGGCATTCGTGACTCTTATGTGACGAGTACAATCATGCAACAATAGGTTACATGACATTGCACATGTACTCGTTACTAATTCCAATTCGTGCTTTTCCATCGGAAGGACGTACAACGTAAGTACGTCGCTTCTGCAATTTAACGAGGGTTCTGATGCGTACTATACTACCACTACCTCCCGGTACGTACATGTACGCACAGTTAATCTAACTAGCTAAACGACGCGCCAAGCGAGGCTTCCAATGCAAGAATGTGATTCCCCATACTGGACGAAACATGTCGCTAGTTTGTTGATGGATGTTGGAAAGCCCCGGCAACAGACACGTAAGCCAAGCGAGAGCATGTGCAAGCAAACGACGCAAAGATTATATAAGCCTAGTGCAGTAAAGGGAGGTGACACAACCATTTAACAATTCCCTTTGTTCAATTACGATACACTGCTAAAGTACTAACAGTGAGACATCTTCTCATCTCTCTCCGCATCTGCACTTCCACCTAGCAATTGATGAGCAAAAACAGATCATAACATATTTGTATCTACATTTAGCTTTCCGAAGGATAACCGCCACACGCGACATGGCCGGGTATGTCTCTGGCGATGTACGCCTAACAACACACCTATGCGCAACGTGTGTGTGTGTGTGTGTGAGTGGGTGTGTGTGTGTGTGTGTGTGTGTGTGTGTGTGTGTGTGGGTGTGTGTGTGAGTGGGTGTGTGTGGGTGTGTGTGTGTGTGTGTGTGTGAGAGTGTGTGTGTGTGTGTGTGTGTGTGCGTGTGTGTGTGTGTGTGTGTGTGTGTGTGTGTGTGTGTGTGTGTGTGTGTGTGTGTGTGTGTGTGTGTGTGTGTGGCGTTGTTTCTCAGGGGTTAGCAACTACACGTAGCCGCAGTAATTGCTCAAGTACCCCCGCCCAAGCAGTAGCATTAGTAGAAAACTTCCAATCAAAACGGCATGAAATTAAAATATTACGACATGTCGAGAACACAAAGTTGAAAATGTTTCTAGACCTTCCACATGCACGGCATGCTTCCGCCAAGCAGTGGTGCCTACCGGCCTAGTTAGGTCGGTTGGCATTCGAAAAGGGTAAGCGAGCAACATGCTAGTCAACCTTTTGCGCGAATCTGATCTCGTCGGAGAATTGGAGGGGAAAAGATTACAGATTAAAGATAACCCATCTCATCGTGGTTGCTCGTCCGTCACGTCGTCGCATATCGTTCGCACCGCGCATACCACGCCATTTTGACCAGCCTCCGCGGCTTGTACCTTTTTAGGTGTTAAGAGCGTGGTACGGGTTTAGGATCTCCTTGTCACGTGCGTCTCTCACATTCTTTCTCACTGCATACGAGGACATGATACGATGTACATTATTAATAAACCGCACAGAATCCAATGAAGTCATGTGACCATATCATATGTTATTGATATATGACCCACCCGCAGAGCCTCGAAAATCAGAAAGACCGCGCCTCCTCCTCCCCTAGTATTCGTTAGACTCTTCGCCGTTGCATCTCGGCAGCGCTGCTTGGTCGCCATGGCGGCGCCCCATCCACCCTAGTGGATAGCCTTACGGAAGACCATGAGAAAATCCGTGGCTAAGGGTGTGCCTCAAGCTCGATGTTGTGTGACAGTAGATTGGGCGAGCGAGAAGTTGGCGGAGGACTTGGTAGAGTACGTAAACGCTTTCAACGACGACCCCGACGAGGCAACGGAGCGCGAACCATGGAACATGTCACACGGGCCGAGTGAGTGGAAAAACAAGAAGACAACAAAGTTTGGCGGGGAAGTCAAGACACGGGTGAGGAGCTGGCAATTCAATTTGATGAGGTGAGCTCCCTATATAAGTGGTGTTACTGACGACATAATTTTTACATCGATCCGCTTATTTTCTCGCTTGACCGTATGGGTCTCCTCCTTCGATCTTGACCTGCGCGCTGACCCTTATTCACTCCAGCAATATATGACTTGTGGCCATTTGTATATTTTTTCGTTACTCTCTGCCTACCTCTACAAGAACTACTCATCTTATCGTTGTTATTGGGATTATAGGGAAGTCGGAAAGCTTGCGAGCTTCCATGACCTTTCATACGGGAAGAATCGGGGGTTCGGGAACATCGTGTAAGTTTTCCCACTCATTGTTTTGGTAGGATAGTTCCCGCGCTTTGATTGCAACATATGCTTCAAGCGAACATGAGCCGACATAGCGTCTCTGTGCTGATAATCGCAGGTTCTTGCCTTACCCTGAGGAATGCCCGAAGGATAAGAGGGGGGCTATATCGATGATGCTCCCGCATGTGACGTTGGAGCTACACGAGACAACATACGTCCGGTCTGGTTCGACGGACTACAGGTTTTCAGCGATTTTCTCGACCGCCACCATAATGGCGGTCGAGAACGCCCCGCTGGTCTACGCGGCGAATAACCAGCCAATGCCCTCGGAGGAGACGTGGTTCTATGGTGGTCGGTGGGGCTTCTTCCACCGTGCTCGAACTGGGAGGTAAGCGGTACCCCCCGTCCTAACACCCCGACCGTCATACAACCGCTAGCGGCTAGTTGGCGTGATGCATCGTGCGGAATATGTTGTCACCTTTGTGCTGAATTGGCGCCTTTCAAAGCTCATTGAAGTTCGAGTCAATTCCATGCAGGCATGCGTGAAACAATTGTTAAAGAACCTTGTGCTTCACGAGGAGATAAAGCGTTTTTTCCGGAAGCCAATACGGAGGGCAGTTGCATCTTGGGTAATTCCCGAGTTGCAGTTCCTGCCCGAGCGCGCCGGCTACAAGCGAGAGCACCCGAAGCTGACTTACAACAGAACAGATCGGTTCCCTTTACCTTTAGAAAAAAATAGTTGCTGCTACTTGTGTTTTGCGATTTATTTTCCTACTTGTATAATGTTGTAACTACAGTTTTGGCCATCATAAGTTTTAGCTGAGCGTGTCGGTCCCATGATACCCTTTATTTATAAGAAAGATAGTTGCTGTTGCATGTGGTTTATGATTGTGATCTTGTTTATTCTATAATGTTGTTTTATTATATTTTGGATATCAATACATCACAGTTTTTATATGTTGTGATATATAGGCATCCACGGCGCCCGGGATGCTGCTGCGCGCGAGGAGCGAGCCCTTGCGCGCAGGCTAGGGGCAAGAGGCAATGCCTCTCATGAGGCGCCTCGCGCGGGGACCGGGCAGGATGTGGGTGCTACGTCGTTGCCTTGAAGGGTGGGGGGGGGGGGGGCTACGCAACGGAGCCGCTGGTTGAGGATGACATAGTGGTTGGACCGGTGGGGTCAGAACCTGCAGCAGAGGCACTTGGGGGCAGGGCGGAGAAGGAGCCAATGCATGTAGACGGAGGCGGATCATGTCTGGTGGGCGCGCCGCATGTTGGGGCAGGTACCGTGCACCATATCGCCCCGGCAGATAATGGGGGGGGTGCCCACTGCTGGAGTGCGTACAACATCGAGGGTGCATGCGCAGCGGCGCAACAAGCCTCCCTCGGCAATGTCAGCAAGGGCACGGATGATGCACGCTCTAGGGCGGGGAGCGGAGGTAGCACGTATTAAGGCGGCACTTAAACGTTATAGACATGATCCAAATCGTATGGCGCAAAACAAGGCTCGACGACTAGAGGACTTGAAAACTCGCGGCGCTAGATTAGTAAAACTGGCTATAGATGACCTTACCAAGTGAACATGTTATGGCGTCATTAGCAACATTTAACATGTAATAATATTTCGATCACGCACTACTTCAATATTTTTGTGCAATGACCGCCGATGCATACGGGGCATTGAGCGCTTGTACACACATCCCGCATCGGCTCACATGATTGTAGATGACACGCATCATCATCATTCACATGACAAGCATCACGCGATTTTAATGCAAGGGTATGAGGTCGTGACTCTCGAGCACACAGTAAGGCTAGGGATCAGCCATCGATGATTTTTCGATGTTATTGCCATCAAGCAAATATTGCCATCAGATGGTGCCATCGATATGGACACTTGTGCCATTGATGGCAACACGATGACTATTAACGAATATCGGGGATGGCAATACTTCTGTTTTCGAGTATCGGTGATGACAATAATCCACTCTCTTGCAGTCGATGGAATGATGATGGCGGTAATTGTGCTATCGATGGTGTGGTGATGGGTAAGGCCTTACCATTGATGGCTGCATGATAGGTGTTGTCGACAAATGCCATTTATATCGATAATTCCCGATATATTTATAAGGAAATGTCAAATTCAGTGGTTTCGCGTATGTAAACCACATGAGATATTGTCGTTTTCAATGTCAAAAAATGTTGCGGGTACCTATACATGTTCTGCGGGTACCCATACATGTTCTGTTTACACCCGAAACTTGTCTCGTTCCATGTATGCAATGTGTACGTACCAAGATTTGCATACATATGGTGGTTTCCAATTATTCAATAACAATCCATACCCGTACATATGTATTCAAACGAGAAAAAACATTATTCATTTAGCATATCTGATCGCGTCATCGTCATTTGCAAGGTTTGTCATTGTTTTATGATAATCCTTACTTGCTGAAATTTTAATAATCCTTTCACAGTTCAATTTACTGTTAATGCCAAATTTGGTTCATTTACATATGACTTTTCTTTCCATACGTCATATAATTAATATAATTTTCCAATCATCCAACACTCTAATTTGTTCAATGAAATATGATTGGTGAACATGCACATTACTGTGTTACACTTCGCGCCACTTCTCTACTACTCAGACCACGTTCTTCTTATTGACAGCTAAGTGTACGACTGCGAAACGACTCCGTGCGTCTATTCGTACAACAAGTTAGAATCGACGCCAAAAACTATCGTCGGCATGATAAGGGTTTGCGCTTGGTCAAGCCGCCAACAAGGCAATTTGCAATCTTTGATTCTTAAAAGTACGGAACCGACAAAGTATGGGACGGAGGAAATTCATTTGTCACCAACAATGCGTCCATTCGTGGAAATTCATGTTTAGTGACAGCTGTAATCAAAGACATGGGGATAAGGTTCGTGCTTGCTTATGCCGCCAACATGGCATCATGCAATCTTTGATTGTTAAAAAGTGATGATCCAAGGTGCGTTATCGCCGTTTGCGTTTTATTCGTACATTGCAAGTTCTTTCCAATCAGTCGTTGATGATTTGATGAGATATCGAAAATTCAGTAGTACATTGTACGTATATTTTCGCAAACATTGCGATGCCAACATGCTCGATGATTATCTTACAGCAACGATAACGCATGGAGACGCGGGGCTGTCAAAAGCATATCTTCTAGGATTCAGTAAGCCTGTGGGCGCCGCTGATGGACCGCTGAGAACTCCCTTACATTTCGGTGATGGCTGGAAGTCCCAAGATTCATATGAAGTCGAAAAGATCTTGGCATCGCGCCTTGAGCGCGGAGTGACGCAGTACAAGGTAAAATGGAGCGGAATCTCCAAGGCCGGCTGCACATGGGAGCCCGAGAAGCATATCCGCGGGACTAATGCCTTGTCCATGTTGAAGGACTTCAAAGACGCCCTTGCCCAGCAAGCCAAGGTAAATTTCCCATTCTTCGACCTTCTCGTTTGTTGTGAATATCGGCCGATTAGGAGAGACTTCTGCCCATGAATGTTACGTACTCGTGTTGCTTCACTTTTTTTAAAAGCTGCAGCCCACAGTACACACAGCGTTCGACGTTGCCTCTTAATTTAGGCTTGTAAAAGCATAGTGCGACCGCAAAATATCGTTGCCTGACTTACCTTAGGATCGTGGATGTCTGCGAGTCGAATAGCGTCTTTCCTCTTGTGTTCTAGAATTAACGCCCGCTATCAGCTCTTTAGACGACACCAATCGACGCAATGGTTGCATCCCGAATTCTGAACAGTAGCTTGGTAGCTATTCTGAACAATAGCTTCTTTTCATTGACAGGATCTCGAGCAGGCCCGAGCTGCTAAAGCCGCGGGAGTCGGCGAGGCAAGAGATGACGTTAGTGATGGAGGGACTGACGTCGTCGACGCTAACGAGGATTCGGGCGTTTATATCGTTGCCGTCGTCTCGAAGGCCGTGATCTCCGACGTTTGGGCTCACTTTCATCGCAAGAAGGTCGTCAAGGGCCGCATGAAGGCAGAATGTCGTCTGTGCGGAAATTTCGTGTCCGCCGTCAACACGACCAACCTGCGCACTCACCTGCAGTACAAACACAAAGACGCCGTGGTGAAGAAGCTTAAGGCCGATCCAAGGGTAAGGTGCATGATTAGTTGTGAGGCAAATGTATGTAGCAGCCGCAGCATTTTGCAGCTAATATATTTTGAGCGACATTGATTTATAATTATGTGTGTTGTGGGTCAAAAGGTTCCCATCGGGCTGTCAGGCCTCGGATTACCTTCCTCTGCGTCGGACGGACAGTATTCTATTAAGCCAATGGATGGAGATCGCAAGAAGGCCATGGATCGTGGATTTGCCCGTTTGCTGTGCAAGGGTGCCCGTCCGCTCAGCTATGGAGAGGACAAGAATTTTCGCGAGTGGATTATGCAACTTACGGGCGGCAAGTAAGTGTGTTATGTTAACATTGTTGTGAATTTACATTTACCGCATTTCGTTTCTTATTGTATCTTGCCCGCAGGTACAAACCTCCATGCCACAAAGGGGTGATGGATAGCCTCCTCTTCTTGTCTAGCGCTGCAATGAAGCAAGTGGCGGCCGACATTCACCAACATGTCCACGAAGATTGCCTTGATCTTTCAATCTCCGGCGACATTTGGTCTGAGAATGGTATTGCCATTCTGGCTATCACGGGGTATATGATAACGAGAACATGGACGTGGAAGGAAGTGCTTCTACATGCCTGCCCCTTCTCAAAGATGCCTCACAACGGCGATACTATCCAACGTGAAACGATGTCGGGGTTGGTGAGTTCGCTACTCATATTGAATACTTCCATTGATTTTAGGGTCTGTGCTATGCGTGGAGTGTACGCTGAACTTTCGATTATTGTGATCCAGGTGGAGTGTGGGGTTGCATCTGCACCTGAGCTTGTCAACAATCACGTTCATGGCTGCACGCCAGACGAGGGGAGTAATATGCTCAAGGCTTGGAAGATTTTTGAAGGAGCCGGATGTGTGTGCCACAGGGCACAAACTACTCTGAAGACAGCTGTCTCACGAGTGAGTGAAGCGATGGCTCTTGTGAACTCCATCAAGGGCATCGTCGCACACTTCCATCGCTCAATCAAGGTAAAGGCTTTACACTACTGCAAATGCTATGTGTATTGTGCATTTGTAATTGATGTATGACTGTGCGTTGATAGGGTTGGAACCACCTCTTAGACTTGGGGTCTTCATTGATGAGTGGAGCCAATGTCACCAAGCCTCCAGCCGGTGCTGAGACAAGATGGGCTGGAGTCATCTACATGTTAGACTGGGTCGTGAAGTACAAGGTAATACTGAAGGCATACGATACCAACCCGGTGGAGGACACATGTGAGAACCCTGATGGGTCAAAGTACGGTGACCACATGCTTGATGACGATGATTGGGCAGATGCTGAAGAGCTGGTAAGCGTCGTAATAGGTGCACACAGTAATGTATATTCTGTTCTCGTTTACATCCCAAACAGCTACCTCATTCTAACAAAGTCCATGTCATGTAGTCTGCTGTGATGCAGCCGTTCTCCATGTTCATCTCGTTGATGGAGCAGACATCTAGGCCGTCAATTTCGTCCGTCATCCCCATGATTTTCAAGATGCTCGCCTTCCTCGACCCCGAGCGGCCTCTGAAGGTCGTCGACCGTGAGGCAGGAGTAGAGACAATTCGAAAGGTCCGTAGGCATGTCACCAATGTCATTTTAGTTAGATGACATAGTTGTTTATAGGATTATCTCTTGCCCATTGATTCGCTTGCAGGGGGAAGACTTGGGACCGATTGCCAAGGAAGTGCAACTACGGCTCCGGAAGGAGTTGAAGCGGCGTTTTGTGGACGAAGAGCGTGTTGGACATACTGAGGATCTTGTCATAAGCACATTGTTGGACCCGAGGTGAATACCTTCAACCCAAAATACATATGGCATGTACCACGAACAATTGCGTTGTGCCTATTATAATCGTTCCAAAACCTAGTTCTAATTTTATGTCTCTGCTTGTTCAGGTATAAGAACTTCTCTTTTCTCGGGGCAACAGATCAGATGCGCATCCAGGGGCAGACGTGGCTAAGGGGTGCCTATCAGTCGGATTGGTCCCATGCGGGAAAAGCACGTGCTGAGGCTGTAGGGCGTGAGCCTGTTGCCGAGAGTGAGAATGCGTCGGACGTCACAGCAAATTCATGGCTGAGTCTGGATGAGGAGTCAGCGTGTAAGAAGTTGCGCATCGAGGACAGTGGTGAAGAGGGTTCTATGCGCCCATACATGTTCTTCCAAAGCGTTGAGCAAGATCACAATGTCCCTTCGCTCTCTGATGTGGATAGGTACTTGTCTCTGCCTCAAGCCAGGTCAATGACACCGTCTGGAGCGGAGACTTGCATCTTAACCTGGTGGGCAGCACATGAAGGCCAGCTTCCCCATTTATCTCTTATGGCTCGCCAGTTTCTGGCTTTACCTGCTTCATCTGCAGGACCAGAAAGGTTGTTTTCCGCTGCTGGTCGTATGCACAATGACTTGAAGAAGTCCATGATGGATGAAACACTGCAACACACATTGATCGTTTATAAAAATACATTCACCAAAATAAAGTGAATTCACCTAATTGGTGAAATGTTGTGTGTCGTGATGACTGTTATTTGTTCTTTGTTGCATATTGTGTTGTACTGATTTCGACATAAATGTATTTTGCTGCGTGTCAGGTACCACGACACTACCTCGAGATGTGATCGGAAGCGCAAAGACGACAAGAAGTGCACATAGGAGTTAGTTAGATACAAGGTTGGTGTCTTAACATAAAGGGATAGAAATTTATTGTCACCCGAATCCAATGGGTGGGAACTGCTCGAGCAGTCTTGTAACAATTTCCCTCATTTCAGCATCATTCTAACATGTTTCACATCTTTCGCGTTGGTCCCGATGATAGGACCGCACCCCACTATTTGCCTTATTGCGTCATGCCAGCGAGGGCATGGCGCTCTACCGATACCCCAATGCGAAATGCTTGAGCACGTTCGCATTGGGAAGAGTGGGGTGTGGGAATTGAGGGTTTGCTAAGTTGTATGGGATAGATTGTATGGGACACGTACTACTAAACTCTGTAAGATTTGTAGTACTTTGTGATGCCGGAAAATATTCGTGTAAACTCGATTACATTGATGGCAATGCAAAAAATGGCGACATCGAGCATGCTGATGTCGATGATGATAGCTTGGGTCGACGGCAATGTCGATGTCGATACTAATCGCTGATAGCAATAATTCATGTAACCAAAATATCGACCGGCGATACATGTCCCTTTTCATATCGCGGCCATAAATACATTGCATGTCTGTGCGAGTCCTCATCGGTCATCGATTGCAATAAATATCACGATGACAATTATCGAAAATTGTATTATCATTGTCATCAACATCGAAAATTTGAACTATCACTGTCATCAACATCGAGAAGCCGTACCATCACTACCATCAACATCGAGAAAATCCGGGTGATCCCTAGCCTTAGCACACAGCCACACATGCTTAAAGTGTAAAGCTGTAACATAAACACAACATCATCACTTTGCCGGTTACTATCGCATTGCACTGTTTGATGTAAGTGTTGAAACGCACATTCAACAAGCAATTGCATTTGTAGCATTGACAAAACAGTAGGGCTGTTGTAAATTAGATTGAAGTGTGTGATTGACAGAATCGGTAATGACACATGTTGAAACGATTAGCGCTCATCATCTGCAGCATATTACAGTCGCCATGTTCTCAAAGTTTGGCAAGGTAATGCACACATCTATGGTGCAAAGCTAGGTCCCCCCAACAAGTATGGGGCCTCTTCATCACTGTCTGAATTAGGTGAGCCGCGGTCATGGTCATTCCAATGGGTGTCTGGTGAGGCGCGGTCGTCTTCAGGCAGCAACGCTTTCTCCGCGATAAGACCTCGGCGAAGGCTTTCTTCGTGGTCTGCCGGTAGGTTTTCGAAGTAGTCCTTACACCCCTGAATCATGGCTGCATTCCTTGCAGCACATGCCTTGCTGCGACCATCTCGGAGCTGACGGGGCGCCCTATAGTTCTGAGGGTGATCCTTTTCAGCAACGAGATCTTGATACTACTTACTACATTCCTACTTCGGGAGGGTGGGACTTGTACTACATGAGCGTTTGATGGCGAGGAGGGTACGGCCGGATCAGCGGTGGGAGGCGGGTGTTGGAGCTGGAAGCAGCGCCATGAAAGGGCGCTCGCTAGCCGCCAACCAGCCATGTGCCAGTCGAAACTTCCCAGGGGGTGAGGCAAGACATGGCACAGGCCGGTGGCCGGTCGCAGGCGGAGGAGCGGCTATGTGAGGCGGCGGCGCTCATTAGGATTAGCCGCCGCCGGAAAGCCATGTACGGAGGGCTTTTTGGAAATTAAACTAATGTCCGTCCCCGGCGTCGAGCTAGTTGGGGAGCAGCACCGGGGTAGGGCGCTCACTAGCGAACCGCCACGCCGACAAGTTACTAACATCTCCCGGGGGAGGAGTACGCTTGGGCGGCAAGGAGGCCAGTCGCGACGGAAGGAGCGACAAGATCTGGCGACGACGACCCCCCGGGTCGGCGCCGTCGGAAAACCCCGTACGGAGGGTTTTTGACTATCTTTCATGCACCCGCGGCCCGACGGATCCGGCTATGGTGACCTGACCCCCCCCCCCCCCCCCCCCCCCCCCCCCCCCCCCTCTCCTCGACACCCACTACCCGGATAGACGAGACCCTTGCGGGGGGGCCCGGGTGAGCGCGGGGGCCCCAACTTCAACAAAGTCTGCTAGGTGGACGCGCGATCAGAGGGGGGAGGGTACGGACGCATGCCGGACTACATGACAGGTACCCGGGTACCAGACAGAGAAAAAACCGGGGAAATGAGCGGGAAAAATTCAGACGCGGAGGCATGAGCGCCCATTTTTTCTATGTCTGTGTGTCTCGGCCCCCCCCACTTGCCCTCGAGGTGACGGGGGACCTCGACAAGGAGGGCCGTCGCGTCGGCGAATGCGGCGGCGACCTTGGCGGGGCTTACGGGATGGGGCGGCGGGATCGACGAGCGACCACGCGAGGAGGAGTTTTTGCCAGCCTTTCCCCTCCTATCTTCGGCAAGACCGAAGTCACGCGGGAGCTAGATCATGCTGGCCCGGCGTCCCTCCCGAACGCCGACCGGCCTCGGCCGGTCGGCACCCCGGTTCGGTGGGAGCGGGCTGAGCATCGTGAAGGTCGAGTGCAGCAGTTTAGTTTTGCATTTCTCGACAAGTGGACTTATTTTTAAATCTGTTTTTCTTGATTACAAAATTATTACGTTGTTACTGCTTAGGCGGGGGGGCTGTGGCAATTGTTGCGATTGATTACAGTTTTTTAACTCCCGAGGAACGTCGACACAGTGAAGCTAGGTGTGTCGATAGGTGTACGTGGTCGAAGAGACCCGGGCTAAACTCGTTTATAAGTCCTGAATGGCAAAGTAGAGTGGCCCGAGAGACAGCAGTCGGTCTAGTTTACCGGCACATGTTGTGAACAATTTCAATTTCAATGTCAATGTCAACGGGTACATGATTAGCGAAGCGATAGTGGGAAATAGCCTATCACGGGTTCTTAGTGCGCGTTTCTTCGCACGGGGTGCGAGGCGCCGCCTTTAGCCTATGTATGTAGCGTTTCCGTCCGTTGCGTGGGTGTTTCTTGTTTTCTGCACTGTTTTTTTTGCTCCTAGGTATGCGTTCAATGCATTGCGCCCATTAACCGTGCCTTGAATTCCGTGACCCTCCAGTAAGCCTTGCCCCCCACCCCCCCTCCCATGGGATGCATGTGGGCAAGACGTTGGCCTCCCGGCGCCGGAAGGTTTCTCTCAATGTCCTTCCCGCTCACGTGAACAACGTCTTGGGCGGGTTGTCCGCCGCCGCATACGGTGTAGAGGCCGCTTCTTCCTCCGATGCACGGGGTGCCCTTTCTGCACTAGCGCCATGGGCCCCAAGTGTCTCCGCGTTTCCTCGCGTGGCGCGTGAAGTGTCGCTTGTCGCCTCCACGCGTAGCGTTCCCGTCGCTCCGTGGGAGATCCTCGTGCTCTCGGTGTTGTCTTTGTTACTAGGTATGTGCACAATGCAGTGTTTCATGTTGCCGAGTCTTGGATTTCGTGACAACCCTCTTGTCAATCTTGCCCTCCTGCGCCCCCCCCTCTTTTCCATGTTTTCGTGTCCATGGCGCTTCATGTAATTCAAAAAATATTCTTACAAGATAAAGCAAATAACACCACCAAGCAAAAAGAAGAGAAGAGGAAAAAACATATGCCCGAAAAATATATTTGCTAGCCACGGCTTTCTTGACGGAGCTAGCCAAGCATGCAACCGCATCTAAAGGGATGCATGTGGACAAGTTGTTGGCCTCCTAGCGTCGAAAGGTCTCTCTCGCCGTCCATGTTGCTCACGCGGACAACGTCTTGCGCGGTTTGTCCGCCGTTGGGGACGGCGTGGAGACCGCTTCTTCCTCGGGCCCTCGGCTGGGATGCCTTCTCATGCGACGGCGCTCTTCACCCGCGCCTGGGATCTTCTAGCGCGCCATGGGCCGCAAGCGTCCCCGTGCTTCCTAGAGCGGCGCGTGAGGCGCCGCTTGTCGCCTCCACGTATTGCATATCGGCGTGGCCTAGGAGTTTTCTTAGTCTAACCTGCTAGATTTGTGCACAATGTAGTGCTTTGCTTTTGCCGTGCTCTAGATTCCGTGATCCTCTTGTCACTTATTATGTCACTCTTGCCCTTTTGTTTCCCCTCCCACTTTCCCTGTCCGTGCTCATCTTGTACTTCTTATAACCACTATCAAATATATTTGCCGGGATGCTTCCTGTAATTCAAAGGATATATATGTATATAACCATAAATATGCTATCCTTCGCGGATGGTTTATTGGTTATAAGAAGAACAAGATGAGCATGGACAGGAAAAGTGGGAGGGCAAGCAAAAGGGCAAAGATGGATGGTACGTTTCGCTTGGTTACACGAAGAACAAGATATGCACGGACAGGGAAAGTGGGATTTTATAATTTGCTTACAAGAAGAACCAGATGAGCACGGACAGGGAAAGTGGGAGGGGAAACAAAGACGGATGGTGGTGGCAAAGTTATTCCTTTTATTGTAACTATTTATTTCTCCAATTTCTCGACGTCCGCAGTTTGTCATTATTGTAAATACGGACAGCTTCTTCTTTGCCAAGCGCTGCTTGGCCTCGATGATCATATCAATGACAGAGCTCGGTACCGCTATCTCTGTCCTCTGCTCGGCCCGACTCGCTTGTATCGCGTTACCTATTGCTGGTACCCGTTAGCCGTCGCGATAGGTTCCTTTACCTCATATGATTTCTTGTACATAGCAAGTCATCATCAGACCAACCTGCCTCCGGTGTCGTGCTTTGCCACAAATTGTGGCAAGTCTACTGGTGATTATTTTGACAGTCACGATGCTACCTGTATTGGCACACCGGCCTGGACTCTTGAGGTTTTACTCCTATGGCGTGGGGTTTCGAGGCTCCCATTTTCGGATACGACGTATCAGCTCGTTTCCCGTCCGCGCCTCAGCAGACTGCGGTGAGCGTTTGTCGCCTGGTATAATTGGCTTTTTGTCGTACTCTTTTCCGATCGCGAATTTGTATCATCAGCAGTATAGCGGGGAAGGGTTGCTATGTCAGTGCTGCGCTACTTTATTTTAGCTGTTGTTGAAGTATTAATGTCGCGCCGCCGCCATCGCTGATGAATACCTGCGGACACTTTCGATATATTATTCTTCATTTATCGCGTTTCTGCACGGTCAAACAGTATAGTTTGTGTCACCTACGGTGAATGAGTGAAAGACATTGCAGCCTTGAAAACACTGCTGCTTATGACGTTGAGCTTGTTATACCAAGCACCATTTGTTTGCAACTTGAGGAGTCTTCCGGTCGGGCGCTGTCAATATGTTTTGGAGTTGCCCGTTTTATTTTTGACAAATCACGTCCTCTGAACTTTCTTTCAATGGATTGCTATGCTAAGGAACTGAACACTCGCGCGTTCTCACTGAAGTCGCCAAAATAAAGACGCCGTCAAGGTTGAAGGCAATGCTTCAGGTACCCACTGCGGTAGTTGCGTTCATTATTTTAACGATGGAGGGTACCTGTAGGCTATGTCATGAGTAGAAATTGTCGGCAAACTTGATTTTTTTTTTGAACTCATGAATCTTCAAGGTTTTAAAAGCGCAAGGTCACACGGAGGTCAGCCCAATGGAGGCGGCGAATCTGCACCCATTTGCTATACCTCTGACAGCAGGACACCCACTTCTCGCTTCAACGACAGAGCCAACAGATGCGAGTTTAGTTGGCGACGTAAGCTATGTTTGCTTATTAGCTTGGCCATGCCCTCCTGACCACGAGGTGAGCTGGCCACTGAGTACTGACACACCGCACCTTGTATAGTCTTCTCCCCGGGCGTTTGTCCGCGAGTAATTGACAAAGGGTGAACTGCTCGCAGGGAATGGAGCTACCTGTAGTAGCCATGTCTTCTGGTGCACCGTCTATGCGACTCCTGGCCAGGTCTGTGGACGAGTACCTGCACCGCGTTCTGGCTACGGAGGACCTAGAGGGCCAGAGCCGTGCATTGGGAGACGCCGCTGGGGAAATGGGTGCTGCGCTATACCAGGCATGTTATCCGTGTTGCAACTGTGCCTGTCGAGGGAATATGCGGCGACTTTGACGTTATTCTTTATGTATTTGCTCATTTTTTCAGCACTCTTAGCATTTTTCGGCGTGTTGCAGCCCGGTGATGCGGCGGCATTTGGTATGGAAAAGCTTGAGGCTTACTTGACCACGAGGGCCGGAAAATACTGTGACATTGCAGAGAAGCTTGTGTACAACCACTTGCGGAAGGGTGATCAGGTACGAGCTTGTCTTTCTCGCCTCAAGCAATAAATGGGCAAGAGAGGTGTCGAGCTGACACCGACTCGCGCAATGCTGCGCTTAGATGTCTAGCTTGATTACAGGAGAGTGGTACATGCGGAAGCTGTTCAATGGTTGGGCCCGACCCTATGAGTTCAATGCCCAGCATATGCTTCGCTGTGGGCACGCCGAAGAGGCGCGTGACACGGTGAGTGCCACCATAGCGATAGTAGCATCCACGGTTGTCGTTGTTACGTGTTGTTATGGCGAGTTTCTGTTTCCTTGTGCTGGACGAACCGTTGTGCCGCAATTTCCGTCGCGCAGGCTAGAATGGCTCTTCGCATGCCTTGGTGGACTTTGCAGCAGGGTTACAGCTTAACGTCAGAGCTCGCACAGATTCCCGGAGATCCGCAGGACGTGTTTCGTGTGCTCAATGGTCCGAAACGCTTTCATTTGTGAAGTTTTCTTTTGAATATGTTATTTTATTTTGAATTGCTCCTTCGAAGAAGTAACACTCCCCTCCACCGCGGTATATGTCAGACGAGGCGGGAACGCCTGGCCCTGTTCAGCAGGCTGCAAGTGCTGGGCGCTCAAGCCAAGAAGTAGGTTCATATTTTTAGCACCATATTTTCTAACTCGCCATTGTTATCTTAAAAACAATGGTGCTCTCGGAATCCAGTTCTTATCATTTTTCCCCAATTCAGGTCGCCCTCCTGAACGCTGATTTGCTCATGAATATGGTGGCTGCCAGTGGCAGTGGCACCTGGGACGGTAAGCTGAGCACCCACTGCAAACAAACTTGTTACGGCTGCACTATCGCGTTTTGGGTGTAAGAGGAAACACCAGATACAAATGAATACGAAAATTTAGTTACTTAATAAAAGAACAGGCCTTCCCCTCAACTCTTGAGCCCAGGCTCCGTTAATGAACCTCCGGTTGTGATCTGTAAGATTCGATATAAACCTATTTTTTTGAAGCTCCAGTTGTCACGTCACAAAGTTTTGACATGGTCATGATATCTTGTGGCACTCATTGAAAGCGCGCCGGTTAAATTCGCAAGCGTGCTTGAGCTGTCTGTACGGCCGGTCCGAGCTGATGCGAGTGCTTGCGACGATGTGTGCAGAAAATCGAGACGAACTCGCCTCGCAGTTCACGGCTGCGGGACTGTCTCAGACCGCCAGTCTAGTGAGGAGCATATCTTAGTCATATTTGCGTCAACAATGAATGTATAACGCCATCAGTGAGTGACCTAGGTGAACACATGCTAACCTTCCATGACCCCGGAGAGTCTCGTCCGCGAGTCAACACTTTTAAAGCGAGAGTAGAAATACACCATTCATCGCTTTAAACGACGCGAGCTCGGCAGTTCCGCAGATGTGACACATTTCCGAGTGCGAAGAACCGTCGCAAAACACACGAAATTCAGGCAGAAATTATCTCTCGACTTAGACATGAAGCAGACTGCAGTAAATAACGATTCTGATGCCCCGGAGACGACGCCTCAAGTCCAAGAGGGAGTTGTGCCGCTGCAAGGGGTGTAGCATCAAGCCCGGCTCCGGATGCTTGCAAGTGCGTGCAGGTAGCGGCCATCTGACTCAAAGCAACAATTGCCTGGCCTCTCTGCACGGGAGTGCCGGAATCCACTCCAGAATATTTGCCGAGGTAATTCTGTAGTGAGGCTGCAAGAGCGGAACCAAAAGTTGCCACCTCACTCTTTGAGCGAAGTTCTCCTGTACCAATGAAAACCAGCACAGGAAAAATGATATCAGCATGCATGAAAAATAAATAGGGCACAAGTGATAGGCTTCAAGACAGTCGCTTTCAACGACCTGTGGCCAAACACCCTTCAAGCTCAAAGAAACATGAGTACAGTCCAGCGCCAAGCTTCCAAAGTTCAGAACCAGCGAGGTGGGGCTCCATGGCCGACAGCAGCTCCTTCAGCTCCTGGACAACCATGCCATTGGAAAGCGCACAGTGAGGAGTAATGCATGCAATAAATGGCGTCCGCTGGTGAGCGAGTTGTACACAGAACACTAAGATGGCACAATGTTTGGGAACGTGCGCTGCTTACCTCGCGCTTCCCTCCCAGGAAAACCGAGGGAGCAATGTTGAAGAAGACTATGTCATGCGCAGCCTCCCACTCCTTGGCAGCCACCAGCTGGTATACCTGCTCCTCCGCTTGCCACTGGTAAGACGCCCACTGAGCAGCAGCGGATGCAAGCCACTCTACTGGCACACCAAGTTCTATGCACAGTCGCTGTTCGGCGGCAGCTTCGCCGTGCGCGAGCAGATGCGGGGCGTGGCGCGATAGGAGCTCAGACACGAGGTGGTCACGTAGTCTGGGCGCCAACGGGTGGTGTGGGAGATGGCACGCTGCGTATACCGCCCACATCGGTTCACCCAGCATCTCTAGATGCGCTACCATGGCAGTGCACTGCCGGAAGAAAAGATCGTGAGGGGCAAGGTGGCCGGAGCCATCAACAGAGGACACAGTGTGTGACTCGCTCAGGCTCCCGATAGCGCGCAGCACCCCACCCAGTACCCACCCAAAAGAATGGTCAAAGGGGTCGGGTGTGTGTCCAGATGGGCACAGCAACGTGCCCAACAGACCTTCCTGACCACAGGGATGAGGCAGTCCCGAGCCCAGGCACAGCAAACCAAACTGCGTGTCCAAAACGTGCGAGGTAACTGGCAGAGGTGCCCATGGCGCTGCCTGGCCACGGTAGGGATCCACTAGGTGGCGTATCTGGTGATACTGCGGAAGGGGAATAGCCGCACGGCCAGCAGCAACGTCGTCCCAAAACGCTTGGACTACTTCCGACAGCAGAGCGGTGGCTGGAAGGGCGTACCAGAGATACAGGCCGAGGGATCGCCTCCAGTCCAAGGTCTGCCCCTCCACAGCTTGCGCCACGCGGCCTGCAAGCAGACGGTAAATGCGCGCCTGGTCTGACGGAATGAAATCATTGAACCCTTCCTCTTCCCAGACCACAAGCTGCTCCTCCGCCGCAGACGCAACATCAGTGCTGCCAGAAAACGCAGCAGCCATCATTGTAGCCAGTCGGACGTCGCCATTGGAGGCTGCTGCTGCCAGAGCTGGACCGGCTTGGTGGCCCGTCAGCCACGCCAGGGACACAGCTGCTAAGCTATCAGCACCCATGACCGCACGGTTGACATCACAAAAAATGAGCTGACGAAGGACCGTGCTGACTTTAGCACGCTTGCGAATAACGGCCAGGTCGGATGTGTCTGTGTCGGCGGACGGGCTTCCGAAACCGTCGTCCTCTTGCATCCCAGCGAAGACAGCGTCGCTGCAGTCCACCTCAGC
This sequence comes from Tetraselmis chui, assembly GCA_026401115.1. Classification (NCBI taxonomy): domain Eukaryota; kingdom Viridiplantae; phylum Chlorophyta; class Chlorodendrophyceae; order Chlorodendrales; family Chlorodendraceae; genus Tetraselmis; species Tetraselmis chui. The sequence continues at coordinate 100,790 of JAPMLY010001173.1, forward strand.
AAACAACTCGAGGAGCAACTCCCAACTACCCATCTCATGCTCTGCAAGCGCAGCTTCAAGCTCGCACCCGTTTCCGGCTTGAAGCGCCTCCAAAGCAACGGCGTAAAACATGCGGCACGTTCGCTCCAGCTCATTCCGGTCTCTGCTACTCTTTAGAGCCCGGAGAGGAACTACTGGCGCGTCTTCAGAATCATCCGTAGGGACCATTCTACTTAGGCTGTTGTGTGCTTTCAGTCCCGATATGATCCGCTGCTTAGTTCCCTCGACGCTGGTGTGTTCCGCAGCTGCAGCTTTATGCGCACAGTGATGAAACACATGAGCCACTTCAATGTTGACATGTCCTGCATTTGCCCCAGTGTCCGTGCGACCCACTCGTGCGGTTGCAAGTACACCGCCTGGTCCCCACCCCACCCTGAAAGACCGCCCCAGTAGCAGAGCTGCATCCACGGGGCTGTGCGCCTTCTTAATCAACGGCATGACACACCCCACATCGTCGACAACCGTAGAAGGCGCGGGTAATGTCCGCACGTGAGGCCCATCTTCCGAAGAGGATGCCGGGAAGAGTATTCCTGCCTTAGAGGCGCGGTGTGCCGTGGGAGTTAGTTGCAGGCGAGACGGAGGAGGTGTGCCTGTCAACTGACGAGTGTTTTCGATGGGCAGCAACAGAGGCGAGACTGCCGGGCGCCATGCATGGAGTAAGCGTCTATCAGGCGCAGGGGAAATAGCGTGGTAGCGTGACGCCTGTTTGGGAATTGCACGCGGAACACTGGGAATGAGAAAACCATACAATACCAACAAGACCGAATGATTACATTACAGTGGAAGAGGGGTGTTGTCAAGGTTGCAGCTCTGAATCAACAACCGTTACATGAATAGAAACTGCGCAACTGCACTACAAGGATGGAAGAGGCCTCATGATTGCATACTAGGTACCAAAACCGCCGCGGAGAAAGGAATCAAGCACACGTCAACACACCTTTCTGGAATCCCCATTAGGTGCCTCTGTGGACGTAGCTTCATAAATGTCTGCCAGCTCATCCACGTCGAGCTCCAGCGCAGCTGGCAGGCTGTGCAAGAGCGCAGAGCTGGGTGCTGCAGTGCCAGAAGCTAAGAACTGCAAATTGTAGTCGGGAGCGCTCGACCGCTGAAAACTGACGACATCAGCATCCCCAAACAGCGAGGCCTCCTCCGACGGATGCTCGGACTCGGCAAGACTACGACCAATTCCGTCAGTCTCCTTAACCATCTCGTGGTCGGACCCGCCACCTGTGTCGTGTCCAGCTGACCCAAAAGCAAAGTCGGTTGGCGGGTTGCCGGAATTTTGCACGCTTCTGCGCGTGAGCCCGAACCCTTCCCCGCCATCCATGTGATCGCTGTCGCTCCCCATTTCTGATGCAGGGTCGTCCATGTCGTCGTCATCGCCAGAATCGTCCTGAAGCCCGTAACGGCTGAAATGCTCCACCTCAAAGACCCATTCACCGCTACTTTCGTCGTAACTCACAAATTTTGAGTCCTGTGCAGCGGTGTGCTCAATCAGCTTTTTGCGGAACTTGCGGATGGCCTTCTCATCCGTGGACGGCTTGCCTGTGGCTTTGTCAATCTTGAACACCTGGACAGCCATGTGCAACAGGCTTAAGACGAATTCAAAAATATATAAGCCGCTTTTCTAGCGTGTGCAGAAAAACAGCGAGCAGCAGTCAAACCTTTTGTAATGTGACGCGTGCATGCTTGTTGAGCCCTTCTCCAACAACTGGCTTATCCGACTCGTCAGAGTAAACTTCAAGTTCGCGGTAACTGCGAATATCAAGCCGCGTTCACGGGGACTAAAGAGAACACAGCGTGACCAAACGCCAAGGGAGACAACAGCGGGCGCAGATCCAACAGACAAGCTAGCTTTCATACCTGATATGCACAACTGCGTCTATATCAAGTCCACGGACGTCAGTGTGGCCGGTCCACTGCACAGAGCCAAAGCCCTGACGACCAACTGTGAAATCCACAACTGATCGCAGTGAATCTGGGTCCTCCCGTGCCATAGCGGACAGCGTCTCCAGGGTTGGCTTCATGTAGTAATCAGCCTGACGTAAAGTCGGCAGTGCCAGCCCGGCCTGGAAAGGCATCGTAGCACGTCACTAAGCACGCGTTGATTAAAATTGCAGCAACAGTGGATAAAGGATATTACGATCGTGATGCAAACAACAGCTCAATTTGCATACCTGGGAGTCGGGCCCCACGTCATTGGCTCCGCGAGTCCCTGCGCGTGGCATAGGAGAGATTGCGCAGGCTCCATTGCTGCTTGGGACGCCGTTATGGAGTGCTGTGTCTACGGCGCCTCGTGCCGCGTCGGTGTCATTCTGCTGGGGGGTCCGGTGCGGGGTGAAGTCAACCCCATTAGACTTGCCACCCATAGAATTGGCACCGTTGGTAGAGACCAGTGCTTGATGATCCATACTCGCCGCAGCGGTTGAGGGCGGCAAGTCGCGAATGAATAGGCGCCTTGGGTTGTCACGCGGAGTGAAAAGGCTCCCGCCTGGCGATGCCGACATGGTGCTGCTACAGAGCTTCATCACAGGCGAGGCCAGGGCAGGGTTCTCCCGTGTGCGCTGCACTACAGTGGATACGCGGCGGGGGCGCATACGGACACCAGAACGGGGCGTAATCGTGCGTGGAGTGATCATGGAACTTGTGGGAGTGCCGCCTGCAACTGTCAGCGGCCGCTGGCTGATGCCTACCTTCATGACAGGCTGTGACAGGCCGCCACCGATGCTTGGAGTGGCTGGCAAAGCACCATACGGCGACTGTGCAATCCCAGGAGGCATGGCTACATGGCCAGCCTGGTTCTGAGCGCCAAACGTATTCCCCCCCACCTGCTGCGTCATGCCACCAAACATTGAAGTGCCAGCATTTCCAAATAGGCCTGGGGTTGCAGGTTTCACCCCTGTGTTGGCAGCACCAAAAAGGCCAGGGCTGGACTGCCCAAACGCTGACATGGTGTTGGGCTGAGAAGTCACCCCAAAGGCAGACGGAGTGGATCCGCCAAACAGGCTGGGCTGCTGCGTCGCCTGCGGTGTGCCAAAAGGGGTGGACGCTGTCAGGGTCTGTCCAAAGGCAGGTGTTGACCCGGTGTTGAAAACAGAGCCTGAAGCCGCAGGGGTCCCAAAAAGGGATGTTCCACCGCCGAAGCCAGGCGTACTTGTAGGCGTTGAGGCACCAAATCCACCACCAAATGCCGGCGTGGAGGCCCCAAACGGTGCGGATGCTCCAGGTGCCGGTGTTGCTGCACCGAAAAGGCCACTGCTCCCGGGTGCCGGTGCGCCAAAGGCTGAACCGCTTGTGCTGCCGGCGCCAAAAGCCGGTGTATTTGCCGCCCCGAATGGAGACGATCCTCCAAAAGCGGGGGCCGGGGTGGCACCAAATGCAGGAGCAGAAGAAGCAGCAAATGTACTACCACCAAAGGCAGAGCCACCGAAGGCAGGGGCAGAGGATCCTGACGCTGCGCCGAATGCAGTGGATGCAGCTGGAGCGGCACCGAAAGCTGGAGCGGGCGATGCTCCAAAAGATCCAAAGGCAGGCTGGCTGGAGGCTGCTCCAAACGCAGGCTGACTAGCAGCACCAAAGGCAGGAGTACTGGCAACGCCAAAAGTGTTCGGTGAGGCCCCAAAGGCCGAGGACGCCTGCGGGCTGGCGCCAAAAGGGGCTGACGCCTGCCCAAAGCCACCAGGGGAAGCCGCTGCACCGAATGCACCGCTTGGGGATGCAGCAGCGCCGGTATTACCTTTGCACCCAGCACTGTAGTCCTCGAATCGCAGTTCCTCAACGGACTTGCCCTGATATTGTGGCATATTGCTGATAGAGTTGTAGGTAACTCGCTGTGTCCCACCCGATGAAGAGGAGTTATCCTGCCAAGGTGCATGAAATACAATCGTAAGTTTCGGCTATCTGGAGTTGGAGTGTCAATAAAAACTGCCATACATAACATGCCAATTAAAAAATCCATGTTCCCAGCAGCTGCAGTGTATGTGGCACCTGATCGACGGTTTTCTGATAGGGCACCGTCCGTGTGCCAGACACCTGGGCAGCAGCAGCACCACCACCGAACATCCCCCCAGATGGTGAAGCACCAAAAGCAGTACCACCGCCCCCAAAGGCAGGTGCAGGGGCGGCAGCGCCAAAGGCTGGCATTGATGACGCGCCCCCAAACGATGGCGTGCTCAGTCCGCCGCCAAATGCAGAGGGCGCTGCGCTTCCAAAAGCAGGAGTGGACGCGGCTGCTCCGAACGCCGGTGTGGACTGTGGGAACATACATCGAATAAGAGTTGTACCAACCCAACCCCAGCATGGACTGTGGCGTAGGCTCCCCGTGGTTACCTGTTGAGCTCCGAAGGGCGAGGCAGCAGCCCCTCCGCCAAACCCAGTAAAAGAGCCCGCTGGCTTGGCCTACAACACAAGCTCCAACACCTCAAATTATGATGACGGTATGCAAACAGTGACAGGCGCGAGTGGCCCTTGCGAAAGTCAGGAGAGAGGGAAACAGATACACCAAGCTGGCGCTCATACAAACAAACAAAGCCTTACCCCAAACGGTGCCTGCTGCTGAGCGCCAAAAGCTGGCGCCACAGCAGGTGCAGCTCCAAAGGCGCTTCCTCCAAAAGCAGAAGGCTGTGCAGCTGAAAAACCTGACGCATTCTGCTAAGGTACGCACAGAGCACCTCAGCACTCATTGCATTGACATATAGGACGTAAAAGCTCGTAAACTCGGCACACGAGCTGGCACGGAGAGACAAAGCACACTACCTGCCCGAACGCCCCCGCAGTGTTAGCGGCACCAAAGGGAGATGATGACGCCTGGAAACGAACAGCCGGGAAGCGTTTAAATTCCGAATCCAAACCCAGAATAAGTGCCCTTGTGCGCACTGATGAGGTTACTAGATGGGATGTCTTGAATACTTGAGTATCAGGGTGGGGTAGGGAACTCGCCCCAGGCTGAGCCCCGAACGGCGACGCCGTGGGACTGGCGCCAAAAGCTGGGGTTGTACTGCCGAAGGCAGACGCTGCACCCCCAAAAGCTGCGCGAAAGATACCGTAGGGGTGAGAAAAATCACAGGCGCGCAGTGCTCTCAGCTTGTGATCCACTCCAACATACAACTGGAAAGGGGGGCGATTACCAGAAGAACCAAAGCCACCGAAGGACATCACGCCGGCCGTAGAGTTTAAAACGGCAGGCGGTTGCCGCTCGTGGCGGCTATTACTCTAGTAAGTGGTTTAGATAATCACGGACTGTTGCTGAGGGCCAACAGTCCGAGCAACCCAATAGAATGGAACCGCCCACCCTTATTTTCTAGATGCGGATGAAAATGCCATGCAGCTCTATCTATCGCTACCTGTTCCAACTGTATCCAGAGCCATATCCTGGCTCAGTTCCGTGCGGTAGCTACTCCGCCGTGCGATCCCACGCGCTGTCTCCGCTGGTTGTTTTTTTTTTTTTTTTTGCGCCCCCGGAATGTGGTACTGACAGGTAAGCCCGCTGGTCTCCGCTGGTATATCTGTACGGTACAGGTACCTGTACCTCGCTATTATGGTCAGATTGATTTGAATCTAGAGGTTTGCATATCCAATATCATGTGTACGGGACAGTAACTCTAGCGGTTATTGTTACCGTTAATATCGGCGCGGCTCACCTGCAGGGCAACCACCTTGCCCAAACAGTTAGACGCAGCCAACGACCAACGACTTCCCCAACGGTCAGCTCTAGCTAGCCCGTGCCTTATAAGCCGTAGCTAGCCACGAGCCTAGGCACTCTCTGCTTTCGCGCTCAGCCAATCTAGGCTTCGCGCGAATGCAGTCTCGACTCTCGTAGTCGAGTAGGGTGTCAATCTTACTTTTCGTCCCATGCGCACTCGAGCGTCACGCGACACTTCCCCTCGTTCAGCTACGCCGTTCCCCAATATGCAGCCTGAGCAGTCTACATCCGCCGCAGCGGCCGACCCTCACGCTACCTCACTCGAACAACGCACAGCCGAACAGATTCGTACGGCGGTTTTGGAATCGGAACAACGCATTACTGAGCAGTTTTTGGCGGCTAACGCTGCCTTACTCGCTCAGCTTCGACAGCCGACAGCCACACCCGCTACTACTTATCAACAGCAGTCCATTCCCACCGACGCGACCACAGCGACGGAGGGTGGTAAGGAGGCCCCCGAGCCACCTATCGACCTGCTCGACGACGAACCCGACCCCTCCGCGGCCGAGTTTGTCGACTTCACCTACTACGGCGAAGTCATCCCGGCCGGCCTCGAACGTCCCCCCCGCGACGTCGAGGAGCCACGTCTGTGGACTCTCACGGACGACACCGCCCGTGCCCTAAGCGACAAACGCACCCAAGCCGCATACGACGAGTACCTACACATCGGGTGCTATGCCTTCTTCGACAGTTGCGCCAACGCGGCAATTGGCGAGGCTTTGGACACGTTGTCGCACGGCCCACCTCTACCTACGGAGCAGGCGGCAGCGATTGCCCTCATCCGAGCGGGCCATCGCACCCACACAGCGACGGAGGAGGCCGCCCGTACTCGATTGGGCTTCCTCCGCCTCACCAAGGGCGGACAAACGAGCACGGATGCGGACCGCGTGTTCGCCGAATTGGCACACGAACGCTTCTGCCGACCGCGTCCTACCGCGGTCTCCGGCACATTGGACGCGCTACGCCAAGCTTTCGTCGACCGCACGCTTGAAGTCAGCCTACACGCTGCCAGCAAGGCCGCCGCCGGCGCCGCTTTCGCGAAGGTCACACCGGACAAGCCCAACGGCCCCGACGCTCGGAGCCGCAAAGCCGCCGCCGACAAACGCAAGGCCGCCGCAGCAGCAGCAGCCGCGGCACGAGCAACCCTCCCACCCAAGCCGACCGATTCGGCTAAAACCCCAAGCAAGAAATGATGGTGTGGCCCGCCGCGCCGATTCCTGCTCCCCGACATCTTCCTTCATGCGCCACCGCGTACGTCGAAAATGGCGGGAGTGGGAGCGCATCGGCGCGAGCGGCCAAGTCCTAAGTTGGATCCGCCACGGCGTACGTGTGAAGTTCAAGCACGGCCTACGTCCCAAGCCGTTCAACCATGGCATCTCCATGCTAGACGCCACACCCGACCAACTCGAGTTTCTCAACTCGGAACTACCACGCTTCGAGGCTTGCGGCGCGTGGGAGCGCTCTACGAACCCACGCTACGTCTCCCGGATGTTCTTAGTTCCAAAACCCGGATGCAATCAATGGCGCTTGATTATCGACCTTCGCGAACTCAACCGCTACTGCTCGACGTTCAACATGACTTGCGAGACCCTCAAGCACCTCCGCCATCTATCTCGACCGGGGGACTACTTCGTCTCACTCGACCTCGCCGATGGGTACTACACCCTTGGCATCCGGGAGGAAGACCGGGATTACTTCACGGTCAACTACCGCGGCACCTTATGGCGCCTCGCGTGCCTCCCAATGGGGTGGTCGGGCTCCGCCTACTACTTTTGCAAACTCACGCAAGTGTTTACGAACCACCTACGCCGCCCACCACCTCCCACGCCCGCAGCTACACCGGCCGGCCCACGCCGCCCGTCCAAGCGCTTCCTCCGAAACGCGCGATGGCGAGGAACTCGACTACTACCCTACATGGACGACTTCCTCTTCTTGGCGGACACTTACGACGAGGCACTCTTACTTCGGCAGCGCGTCCAAGCCCTGCTCGACAGCCTCGGCCTACAGCGCAACCCCAAGAAAGGTGTATGGACGCCAACGCAAGTCGGCGACCACTTGGGCCTCACGGTGGATTTACACCGCGGCGAGTTTCGCGCCCCACTCGCAAAACTGCACCACCTCGCACAACACGCTTCGTCCTTGCTCGGACGGGCAGCGTCCAACGCACGATGGCTACCCACACGCCAACTCGCAGCCTTCGCGGGAAAAGCGCAATTTCTCTACCTCGCCATCGCGCCCGCCCGATTCTTTTTGCGCGAGCTCCACAACGTTTTGGCTACCCGTACCGGTTGGGGGGGACGCGTGCGCCTCACCCATCAACTCCGGCGCGACCTCGAGTGGTGGCGCACGGTACCCTCCCAACACAACGGCCGGTCGATCTACAAGCCCATCGAGACCGCCTATTTGCACGCGGACTCGAGCGACTACGGATGGGGTGCCGTCCTCAACGAGGACGCCAATTACCAAGCCCGCGGGTTTTGGAGCGCCACCGACCGCCTCCAACACATTACGTGGAAGGAGCTTCGGGCCGTCCGGCACGCGGTCGAAACCTTTCTCCCGCAACTCCGAGGACGACAAGTCCTCCTCCACGAGGACAACACTGCCGTGGTCGCCGTCCTAACCAAGCTAACTTCCCGGTCTCCCGTCATGATGACCGAGCTACGGCGTTTGTGGTTCCTACTCGACACCAACGACATCCACATCCGCCCACGCTACATCCGGTCGGCCGCCAACGTCTGGGCCGACACGCTCAGCCGCGAACTGGACTCCGAAGACTGGCAGCTAAACCCTCAACTCTTCAACCACCTCCAGCGTCGGTGGGGCCCGCATACAATCGACCGGTTCGCGTCTATGCTCAACACGCAGCTACCACGCTTCAACGCCCGCTGGCGCGACCCCTTGTGCGAGGACATCGACTGCCTACACCTCCCCGACTCGGCGTGGAGACGCGAGAACAACTACTGCAACCCCCCTTGGTCGGCCCTACCCGCACTCGCCGCGAAACTCGAACAAGCTCAAGCCGAGGCAACAGTCATCGCCCCCTACTGGCGAAACAAAACATGGTACCACGCGTTCGCCCGCCTGGCCACCGAGACCGTGCACTTCCCAGCGTCCCGCGACCTGTTCTTCCCCGGCAGGCTAGGCAGGCAAGAAGGGGTCGGACCTCCCGCTTGGAGCATCGTGGCCTTTCGGCTAGCACCCCCGCTTGGCTCTACACCCGACGCGGTGCGATTGGCCGAGCGATACGCCCGGACCGATTAAATGCGCCTGTACAGGACGTCCGCCCTCTGCGTACAGGACCCCCGCGCTACGAATTACGCCTCGAAGCAGCACAGTCGCCCTGGTCCTCCGAATTGGCTGAAACTTTTCAAGACCTCCTAGGATCAGATAAGCTCGGGGTTACAGCGGTTGCCCTACTCAGCAACTCGCTAGCGCCCTCGACGTACCTGAGCTACCAGAGCGCAATTCGACAGTTTTTTATTTTTTGTGCAGAGGAAAATATCGCCCCGCTACAGGCCACGCCGGCCACAATGGTCCGCTACACGGCCTGGCTAGCCCGCTTGGGAACGGTCGCTGCCAGCTCGCTGCAGCCTTACTTCAGCGCAATTAACAAGTACTTCCGCGACCACCGGCGCCAACCTATCGCCGTGGGCGAACTCCTAGCGGACGCCCGCCGTGGACTCGCCATGCTACAGCGCCGCCTGGTACCTACCACCGCTCGCCTCCCGCTACCCGCACAAGTCGCCCTAGACATCCTGCACTACGCCCACACCCTCCACGACACTTTCGCGTGGACCCCTGCTGCCTTCCCCCAGATGCAATGCTTCAGGGCCTGTTTAGCGGTGTGTGTCAATTACACGTTTTTCTGCCGCGCCGAGACCGGCGCCCGCTGCCAGACCGGCGACCTCGTGGTCGACAAGCCTTCGCAGCAAATCTGCCTCTACGTGCGGAAGTCTAAGGGTGACCAACGCCGCGACGCCAGCGATAAACTGGTCATCGCTATCCCTGTAGCCGCTAACCCCGTCCTGGCGAACCTGATAGACTACTACACGGAACAACGCGCTATTTTTTGCACTAAGTTCTACAACCAGCCACCCCCGCTCGCCTTCTGGAGTTTCTCACCTTCAGAGCCCTCCGCCGATTGGGGTGCCGCGTCCACCATCTCCACCTGGCTCTCCCTCGCCCTTCTCTCAGTCAACTCGGCCGCGCCCGCCGGCTTTAAATGGACGTCGCACAGCCTACGGAAAGGCGCGGCGTCCGCTGCCAGCTGCATCGGCGCACCCCTCCCCGTAATCAAATTTATGGGTGGCTGGGCCAAGAACAGCTCCGTGACCGAAGGAAAATATATTGACCCCACCATGACCCCAACACCTGCTGCTTGGCGGTTCTTCGGCTGGCTCACTCCGACCCCCCCGCAACACTAATTCTGGCTGTGCAAGCCTTTGGCTTTAGGTTACTGGCAAAACGTGCCCTAGGGTAAATGGTCAGATTGATTTGAATCTAGAGGTTTGCATATCCAATATCATGTGTACGGGACAGTAACTCTAGCGGTTATTGTTACCGTTAATATCGGCGCGGCTCACCTGCAGGGCAACCACCTTGCCCAAACAGTTAGACGCAGCCAACGACCAACGACTTCCCCAACGGTCAGCTCTAGCTAGCCCGTGCCTTATAAGCCGTAGCTAGCCACGAGCCTAGGCACTCTCTGCTTTCGCGCTCAGCCAATCTAGGCTTCGCGCGAACCCACCCACCCATCCCTATAATGTGTACGGGACAGTAACACTAGCGGTTACTGTTACCGTTAGTAGCGGCGCGTCGCACATGCAGGGCAACCACCTCGCCTTGCAGTGCGGCGCAACCAACGACCAACGACTTCCCCAACGGTCAGCTCTAGCTAGCCCGAGTCTTATAAGCCGTAGCTAGCCACGAGCCTAGGCACTCTATGCTTCGGCGCTCAACCAATATAGGCTTCGCGCGAATGCAGTCTCGACTCTAGTAGTCGAGCAAGGTGTCGGTTTACAATCGTCCCATGCGCACTCGAGCGTCACGCGACACTTCCCCTCGTTCTGCTACACAGTTACTCGGCATGCAACCTTAGCCGTCTACGTCCGCCGCAGCGGCCGACCCTCACGCTCCCTCGATCGAAAAACGCACAGCCGAACAGATTCGTACGGCAGTTTTGGCTTCGGAACAACGGATTACTGAGCAGTTTTTGGCGGCTAACGTTGCCTTACTCGCACATCTCCAGCACACGACAGCCACACCTGCTATTACTGATCAACAGCAATCCACTCCCGCCGACGCGGCCCCAACGACGGAGGGTGGTAAGGCGCGGCCCTAGCGACGGAGGGTGGTAAACCCTAAAAACCCATGATCCACCTATCGACATGCTTGACGACGAACCCGAACCCTCCGCGTCCGAATTCGTCGACTTCGCCTACTACGGCGAAGTCATCCCGGCCGGCCTCGAACGTCCTCCACGCGACGTTGAGGAGCCACGTCTGTGGACACTTACAGACGACACCGCCCGTGCTCTAAGCGACAAGCGCACCCTATCGGCATACGACGAGTACCTTCACATCGGTTGTTATGCCTTCTTCGACAGTTGCGCCAACGCGGCAATGAGCGAGGCTTTGGACACGCTGTCGCACGGCCCACCAGCAAACGGCAGCAAATGCCCTTATCCGAGCGGGTCATCGCACCCACACAACGACGGAGGAGGCCGCCCGTACTCGATTGGGCTTCCTCCGCCTCACCAAGGGCGGACAAGCGAGCACGGATGCGGACCGCGTCTTTGCCGAGCTTGCTCACGAACGCGTCTGTCGCCCACGCCCTACCGCGGTCTCCGGCCCACTGGATGCGCTCCGCCAAGCGTTCGTCGACATCACATTGGAAGTCAGCATTCACGCCGCCTGCAAGGCGGCCGCTGGCGCCGCATTCGTCAAAATCACTCCGGACAAACCAACAGGCCCCGACGCAAGAGCCCGCAAGGCAGCCGCCGACAAACGCAAGGCAGCAACAACCGCAGTAGCCGCAGCCCGCGCCACCCCACTCGCAAAGCCGACCGACCCGGCCAAGCCTCCGTCCAAGAAATGATGGTGTGGCCCGCCGCGCCGATTCATGCTCCCCGACAGCTTCTTTCATGCGCCACCGCGTACGTCGACGATGGCGGGAGTGGGAGCGCATCGGCGCGAGCGGCCAAGTCCTAAGTTGGATCCGCCATGGCGTGCGCGTCAAGTTCAAACACGGCATTCGCCCCAAGCCTCGGCATATCTATGCTACACCAGCCCAACTCGAGTTTCTGAACCCGGAACTTCCACGCTTCGAGGCTTGCGGTGCGTGGGAGCGCTCAGTCAACCCTCGCTACGTTTCCCGGATGTTCCTAGCGCCCAAGCCCGGATGCAACCACTGGCGTTTGATTATCGACATTCGAGAACTCAACCGTTACTGCTCGACGAATCAACAAGACTTGCGAGACCCTCAAGCACCTCCGCCATCTATCCCGTCCGGGCGACTACTTCGTCTCGCTCGACCTCGCCGATGGGTACTACACCCTTGGCATCCGGGAGGAAGACCGAGACTACTTCACGGTCAACTACCGCGGCACCATGTGGCGCCTCGCGTGCCTTCCGATGGGCTGGTCCGGCTCATCTTACTACTTTTGCAAGCTAACACAGGTGTTTACGAACTATCTACGGCGCCCACCTCCCCCCATTCCGGCATCTACGCCGGACCGCGCGCGCCCGTCCAAACGTTTTCTTCGGAACGCTCGATGGCGCGGCACGAGACTCCTCCCCTACATGGACGATTTCCTTTTCGTGGCGGACTCTTACCAAGACGCGCTGCTCCTTCGCCAGCGCGTGCATGCCATGCTAGACAGCCTAGGCCTCCAACGCTACCCCAAGAAAGGCGTGTGGACACCGACGCAAGTTGGCGACCATTTAGGCTTAACGGTGGATTTACAGCTCGGCATGTTTCGCGCCCCACCCGCAAAACTGCAACAACTCGCGCAACACGCGTCATCCCTACTCGGCCGAGCGGCTTCAAATACGATATGGCTACCCACTCGTCAACTCGCGGCCTTCGCGGGAAAAGCCTAGTTTCTCTACCTCGCCATCGCGCCCGCACGATTCTTTTCACGCGAGCTCCACAACGTGTTAGCCACACGGGCTGGTTGGGGGGGACGCGTGCGCCTCACCCACCAGTTACGACGCGACCTCGAGTGGTGGCGTACGGTGCCCACCCAACACAACGGTCGGTCAATCTACAAGCCCATCGAGACCGTCTACCTCCACGCCGACTCCAGCGACTACGGATGGGGAGCCGTGCTGAACGACGACTCCAACTACCAAGCACGCGGCTTTTGGAGCGCTACCGACCGTCTACAACACATCACATGGAAGGAGCTTCGCGCAGTTCGGCACGCAGTCGAGTCCTTTCTACCTCAGCTCAAAGGCCGTCAAGTTCTCCTACACGAGGACAACACAGCGGTGGTGGCCGCCCTAACCAAGCTCACCTCTCGGTCGCCCGTCATGATGACCGAGCTCCGGCGCTTGTGGTACCTGCTCGACACCAACGACATCCACATCCGCCCGCGCTACATACGGTCGGCCGCCAACGTGTGGGCGGACACGCTAAGCCGCGAATTGGACACCGAGGATTGGCAGCTCAACCCCCGGCTTTTCGGACACCTTCAAAAACGGTGGGGCCCGCATACGATCGACCGTTTCGCGTCCATGCTAAACAGCCAACTCCCACGGTTCAACGCCCGATGGAGGGACCCTCACTGCGAAGACGTCGACTGCCTACGCCTGCCCGACGCAACATGGCGTCGCAAAAACAACTACTGCAACCCTCCTTGGACCGCCCTACCGGCGCTTGCCGCCAAACTGGCCCAATCACAAGCCGCAGCGACTGTCATCGCCCCCTACTGGCCGGACAAAACGTGGTACCACGTTTTCGCCCGGCTAGCCACCGCGACTTTGCACTTCCCGGCGGCCCGCGACCTTTTCTTTCCCGGCAGGTTCGGCAGGCGCGAGGGGGTCGGACCACCCGCGTGGAGCATCGTGGCCTTTCGGCTCTCACCCCCGCGTGCCTATACACCCGCCGCGGAATCATAGGCCGAGCTTTACGCCCGGACCGATTAATGTCTCCAGTACAACCAGTTCGCCCCCTCCGCACCGGACCGCCTCGCTACCGCCTACAATTAGGAGTAGCACCGGCGCCATGGTCCGCCGATATTGCTGAAACTTTTCAGGACCTCCTAGGAACCGATAAGCTCGGGGTTACGGCGGTCGACCTACTCAGCAACTCGCTAGCGCCGTCTAAGCACGCTAGCTACGACAGCGCGCTCCGACAGTTTTTAGTTTTTTGTACATAGGAAAGTATCGCCCCGCTACAAGCCACCCCGGCCACAAGGGTTCGCTACACAGCATGGTTGGCCCTGCTTGGCACGGTCGCCGCTAGCTCGCTGCAACCCTACTTCTCCGCAATAAGCATTTATTTCCGGGACCACTAGCGCCAACCCATTGCGGTAGGCGAACTGCTAGCCGACGCGAGGCGTGGCCTCGAAATGCTGCAACGACGCCTCGTCCCGGCTGACTCACGCCTCCCTCTCCCATCCCCCGTCGCCCACAACATCCTACTGGCAGCCGACACTTTACGCAACAGCCTTACGTGGACCCTTGCAGCCCTTCCCCTGCTGGAGCGTTTCCGGGCCTGGTTAGCTATTTGCGTCAATTACATCTTTTTCTGTCGCGCAGAAACTGGCGCCCGCTGTCAGACCGGTGACCTCACCGTCGACAGACCTTCACAACAAATTTATCTTTTCGTGCGTAAATCTAAAGGCGACCAGCGCCGTGCCACCAAGCTAGTGTTCGCTATCCCTATCGCAGCCAACCCCATCATGCCGGACATGTTGGACTACTACTCACAACACCGCGCCACATTCTGCGCTAAATTATACAAGCGACCACCCCTTGGCGCCTTCTAGAGCTTCTCACATGTTGAAGCCTCCGCCGATTGGGGAGCCGCGTCCACCATTTCCGCCCGGCTCTCCCTGGCCCTCCTCACAGTCAACACGTCCGCGCCCGCCGGCTTTAAGTGGACATCGCACAACCTCAGGAAAGGAGCTGCTTCCGCTGCCAACTGCATCGGCGCGCCCCTCCCCGTAATCAAGTACATGGGTGGTTGGGCCAAGAACAACTCCGTGACCGAAGGAAAATACATTGACCCAACCATGACCCCCACACCTAATGATTGGCGGTTCTTCGGCTGACTCACTCCGTCCCCCCCGCGCAAGACTAGTTTTGGCTGTGCAAGCCTTTGGCTTTAGGTTACTGGCAAAACGTGCCCTAGGGTAAATGGCCGGATTGATTCGAATCTAGAGGTTTGCATATCCAACTTCCATGTGTACGGGACAGTAACACTAGCGGTTACTGTTACCGTTAATAGCGGCGCGTCGCACCTGCAGGGCAACCACCTTGCCTTGGCAGTTAGACGCAACCAACGACCAACGACTTTCCCAACGGTCAGCTCTAGCTAGCCCGAGCCTTACAAGCCGTAGCTAGCCACGAGCCTAGGCACTCTATGCTTTCGCGCTCAGCCAATCTAGGCTTCGCGCGATCTCACCCACCCAACCCTATAATCATGCGCTAATCGTCCCCCATGCCCCACATGTGGGTGTCTTTTGGACAAGTTGTAAGCAAGCTGACATCTTTGGCAAAACGTGCCCTTGGGTAAATATATATAGTCAAATTGTTTTAAATCTAGAGGCTTGCAAAACTTACTTACATATGTGACAGAACGCACACATGTACGGTTAAGCGTTACTGTAAAAGCGGTGCGTCTTGCCCAGCCCGCGAGGTAACCCTCGAGGACTGAGGAAGCGCCTAGCGCAACGCCCAATGCCAACATTAGCTAACGGCAGCCCCTTAAGCCGGTGCAACCCCCGAGCACTTGCACTCTCTGCTTTGCACTCGCCCATATGGCTCGCGCAATTGCAGTCTCGACTCTCGTAGTCGAGCAAGGTGTCAGTTTACATCGTCTCATGCGCACTCGAGCGTTACGAGACACTTCCCCACGTTCTAGGTCGCCGTCTAACAACATGCAGCATGAGCAGTGAGCAGTGAGCAGTCTACCTCCGCGCTCGGAGCAGACCCTCTACCCTCTATCCCTGAACATCGTACCTCCGAACATATTCAAATCGCATTGTCGGCCCTCGAACTCCGGATTTCTGAGCATATTCAGGCGTCTAACACCGCCTTACTCGCACACCTTCAATGTTTAACATGCCCACCTATGCCCACGAATCAACAACGGTCCATTCCCCATAACGCGACCATTGCGACTGAGGGTGGTAAGGCGGCCCAAGAGCCACCTATTGACATGCTGAACGACGACCCCCGAGCTTCACGAGTCCGAGTTCGTCGACTTCGCCGCCTACAGCAAAGTCATCCTTGCCGGCCTGGAACGCCCCCCTCACGATATTGACGAACCCCGCGTTTGGACGCTGACGGACGACATGGCGCGTTTCCTCAACGACAGAAAATCTCAGGCGGGGTACGACGAGTACCTCCACATCGGGTGCTATGCCTTTTTCGACAGCTGCGCCAACGCGGCAATCGGCGAGGCTCTGGACGCGCTGTCAGCCGGCCCGCCTTTACCAACGGAGCATGCTGCGGCCGTTGCCCTCATTAGAGCGGGTCATCGCACCCACGCCGCAACGGAGGAGGCCGCCCGTACTCGACTGGGCTTCCTCCGCCTCACCAAGGGCGGACAAACGAGCTCGGATTCGGACCGAGTGTTCGCCGAACTCGCCCACGAGCGTTTGTGCCGCCCGCGCCCTACCGCGGTTGTGATGGACCAGAGGTCCGACCTGAATCTTTATCAGAAATTGGAATAAATAATGCAAATTGTAGACACTCAAGGAAAGACTCTGCGAAGTGAAAAGTTAAAGTGGGGTCGGTGCGACCTGTTTATGCTACAACAAGCTAGGTGGACAGCTAGCAAGGCAACAAACGATAGCTAGCTCCACGAGGTACGCAGCAAGAGGTAGCAAGGCGTTCTTCCGACGTCCAAAGGTATGGCCAACTGGCGACGCCCTCACAGGAGGAAACGAACAGGTGGAACTCCGTATGAAAAGGTGTCGACATTAGTATAGCCGTCATATACTACTGGCAATATAGATATCTAGGAAAAGAGACTATTTACTATAGAGAGGAAAAGAAAAGAAATAAAGTGATACGGAGAAGCAGTAGCCGAACAAGAGCAAAATTACTTATCACAACGGTCTCCGGCCCACTTGACGAGCTACGCCAGGCGCTCGTCGACATGACGCTTGAAGTCAGCATGCATGCCGCCATCAAAGCAGCTGGTGGAGCAGCCTTCGCAAAGGCAACGCCGGACTAGCCACCCGGGCAGGACGCCAAGGCCAAGAAGACGGCCGCCGACAAACGCAAGGCCGCAGCAGCAGCAACAGCAACAACGGCGGCCGGAACCAAGCCTGGCGACGGGACCAAGCCACCCACGAAGAAATGATGGTGTGACCCGCCGCTCCGATTCTTGCTCCCCGTCATCCAGCTACATACGTCACCGCGTGCGGCTAAGATGGCGGGAGTGGGAGCATGTCGGCGCGAGCGGTCAAGTCGTGAGCTGGACCCGCCATGGCGTGCGGGTCAAGTTCAAAAACGGCCTAGGTCCAAAACCGTTCAACCACGGAGTTTCCATGAAGGACGCCACCGAGCCCCAGCTAGACTTCTTGTCTACAAAACTACCGCGTTTCGAAGCATGTAGAGCTTGGGAACGCGCATACAACACTCGCTACATCTCCCGTAGGTTTCTCGTCCCCAAGCACGGAGTGAACAAGTGGCGTTTGATAATCGACCTTCGCGAGCTCAACTGCTATTGCGCGGAGTTCAACATGTCGTGCGAAACCCTCAAGCACCTCCGCCACATGTCCCGCCCGGACGACTATTTCGTCTCGCTAGACTTCACAGACGGCTACTACACACTAGGCATTCGGGAAGAGGACCGCGACTTCTTCACGGTCAACTACCGCGGCACCATGTGGCGCCTCGCGTGCCTCCCGATGGGCTGGTCCGGGTCCGCCTACTAAATCTGCAAACTCACGCAGCCTTTCACAAACTACCTCCTGAGGGCCCCCACGCCACTGACCGCCAAGACATCGACACCTTACAGCCATCAAGACGCTTCCTACGCAACGTCCGATGGCGCGGTGTTCGCCTACTACCCTACATGGACGATTTCTTGTTCATGGCCACCTCACGAGATGCAGCGCTACTCCTACGCGACCGCGTCGAAGCCCCCCTACACCGGCTCGGCCTCCATTCAACCCGAATAAAGGCATGTGTGAGCCCACACATGTGGGCGACCACCTCGGCCTTACTATCGACCTGTTGAATAGCGAATTTCGAGCCCAAGTCGACAAGTTACAAGCCCTCTCCAACCAGGCTTCATCTCTACTCGGCCGCACAGCGACCACCGCCCGGTGGCTACCCGCCACACAGCTTGCGGCATTTGCGGGAAAAGGCGCAATTTCTCGACCTTGCCATCGCGCCGGCACGTTTCTTCCTCCGCGAACTACACTCCGTCCTAAGTACACGACAATGATGGGGCGGCCGAGTCCGGATGACACACCCGCTCAAACGAGACCTCGAGCGGTGGCGTACAGTGCCCAACAAGCACGACGGACGCTCTATCTACAAACCCGTCGAGACGGCGTATCTCCACGCCGTCTCGAGCGGCTACGGGTGGGGTGCCGTGCTGAACGACAACCCTGCCTACCAAGCACGCGGTTTCTAGTACGACGACGACCGACGCCAACACATCACTTGGAAGGAGCTACGAGCCGTACGACTCGCGATCGGGTCCTTTCTACCTCTGCTACGAGACCGCAACGTCCTACTCCACAAGGACAACACCGCCATCGTGGCAACATTGTCCAAGTTGACTACGCGTTCCCATGTCATGATGACCGAATTACGAAGACTCTGGCACCTACCGGACGTCAACGACATCAGCATCCGACCCCGATATATTCGCTCCGCCACGAACATATAGGCCGACAACCTCAGCCGGGAGCTCGACCGCGACGACTGGCAGCTAAACCCGCGGATCTTCAAAATAATAATATTGAAATATTTTACTCCAATACCAGTAAAACCGGCTGGAGTCTCTGGCCCCCCCTTTTGCTATGCTCAACTTTGTTGGACTTCTAAGCGTGAGGTAGACCGTGAACCACTAATCCCAACCTCTCCAATGGCAGTAACGATACCGTCTAAAACATACCCGTATCCATGTATTTATTATTTTCTGATCTATACGTACTTTTTTGGATACAGTATGAAATAAAAGATGTCGCTAGTCTCCACGATACGCGGCCTGCTCCAGCCGCTGCGGGGTCGCTGATAAGCAAGGCTGCTCAGCTTGAGCCGGTCGAGGCGAACCTGCCTGACCTCGGCTCCTGTGCGACTCCGGTCGTGCCGGAGCTTGGGGGGAAAGGCAGGTGAAAAACCCCCCTCGCATAGGTCGTCGTCGGTCCCGCCTTGATCCGTGCTCAACCCCGCCCGAGGTATTAGCCGCTCCTCTCGACGCAGCTCTCCACCTAGCCGAGTCTTCTCTCCTCCTTCGGGGGCTGAGAAGAAAAAAGAACAAGGCTGCAGACGGTGTCCGGCTGGCTCTCCTGCCCCCGAGCCAGATTTTCTCCTGTCCCCAATCCTTTTCCCGTCTGTTTCCAACACCTATCTGATCGCGTTGTGGCCGTCCGTGCCCTCCCCCGGTGGTTTACGTTGTTAGGGGGCCGCCTTTACGAGCAGTGTGCCGTTACGATAACCCTAGGCACACTGCCTGAGGCAGCCGGTCGATAACCGGGTACCGACTAGGGAAGAGGTTGGAAGAACACAGGGATCGAGTCGCCGGTCCTCAAAAGATGGTGGGTACGGGAATTTTTCCAAAAACCCCCCGTACCGGGCTTTTCCGGCGGCGGGCGATCCTAGGGACCGCCGCCGCCAGACGGTGTCGCTCCTCCGGCTGCGACCATCCTCCGTCTTGCGCAACAACAGGCCTCGCCCCCTGGGAAGACTTAATGCTATCGCAGGGCTGGCGGCTGCTAGCGAGCGCCGTCCCTAACGCTGCTTCCCAGCTGTCCGCCGCCAGCTCCAACACCCTCGTCCCTCCGCTGATCCGCCCGTACCCCTCTTCGCCAAAAAATATTTCGCAGACGCCGCCCCCGCCCCATCGTCGGGAGAGTATTTGCGAGTATTTAGTCGCGGAAAAGACATATCGGACTGGCCGAGCGGGAGATCCCTGTGCCGGAGTACGGATATTATGTTTTTCCAAAACCCTCCGTACAGGGCTTCCCGACAGCTGCTGATCCCGCGGATCGCAGCTGTCGGTACCTCGTTCAGCCCCCTACCGTGCCAGGCCTGGCACGGCTATGGGGTTACCAGCGCCCATCGCGTGGAGGTAGAGGTAGGTGCCGACGGGCCTGCGAGAGCACCCCCCTCCGGGGCCGCCGCCGCTGCGCCGCCGGCGGGCGCCGCGGATCTTCAACTACCTTCAGACAACGTGGGGACCCCATTTTATCGACCGTTTCGCGACAATAGAAAACACGCAGCTTCCTCGTTTCAACGCCAAGTGGCGCGACCCCAAATGCGAGGACGTCGACTGTTTACACCTTCCGGACATCGCGTGGGAGCGCGAGGCCAACTACTGCAACCCCCCGTGGGCCGCTCTACCCGCCCTCTGCGCAAAACTACACAAGTCGGGCGCAGCGGCCACCGTCATCGCACCCTACTGGCCCCACCAACCGTTATTCCGGCACCTCCACAGCATGGCCACCGAGACCATCCACTACCCCGCCGCACACGACATGTTCTTCCCCGGGCGGCACGGCTCGTGAGAGTGGGTCGGACGACCAAAATGGAGCGTCGTGGCTTTTCGACTACCACGCAGGCATGGATGCACACCCGCAGGGCGCAATAGGGCACACCATGCGGACGTCCAGCCCTACCATCGTTGACTTCCGCACCAGCACTTGCCAACCACTAGCACACTCGCGACCGGCCCGCTACAAGCTACGCGAGCCGGATGCGCACGCGCCGGGGACTGCGACCATGACTACCACGCTTCGCAAGCTACTCGGGACCGACCACGTCGGAGCCACCGCGCTACACATGTTGAGCAGCTCCCTTGCATCGACTACCTGCGGGAACTACGACAGCGGTATACGCCAATTCGCCGCGTCCTGCCACCAGGAAGACATCCACCCGCTACAAGCTACCACATAGTCCGTCGTCCGCTACACGGCCAGGCTAGGACCGCAAGGCACGGTCGCCCCGGCTTCCCTGCAACAATACTACTCCACAATTAACAATCTCTTCCGCGACCACCAACAGCAGCCAATCGTTGTCGGCGAGCTTTTAGCGGACGCGCGACCCGGGCTCGAACTATTGCAGGAGCGTTTAGAGGCTGCGGACCCCCGCCTCCCGTAACCGGCCCCTCTTGCGCTCTCGCTACTCAAAGCAGCCGCCGAACTCCGCACACACCTCACATGGACGCCACCAACTCGACGCAT
Source organism: Tetraselmis chui (assembly GCA_026401115.1). Classification (NCBI taxonomy): domain Eukaryota; kingdom Viridiplantae; phylum Chlorophyta; class Chlorodendrophyceae; order Chlorodendrales; family Chlorodendraceae; genus Tetraselmis; species Tetraselmis chui. The sequence continues at coordinate 122,125 of JAPMLY010001173.1, forward strand.
GATCGCTCGATTCCGGGCGTTGCTAGCGGTGTGCACGAATTATGCGTTTTTTTTTGCAGAGCGGAGTCTAGAGTCCGTTGCTTAACTCAAGACCTGACTGTCGACCGAACATCCGGACGAATTCGGCTATCCATCCGAAAAAGCTTAAGGCGACTAGCGACGCATCGCGGCCGAAAATCCGATCATGGCTATCCCAATCACGACCAACCCGACCCTCGTTGACCTCCTGGAATAGCATTGCACGCAGCGGGCCGTCTATTGCGAGAAATTCTACAACTGCCCCCCACCAGCCGCACTATGGAGCTTCGCACCTTACGAGAACTCCAGCGACTGGCAAGCAGTTGCTACTCTCTCCGCATGGCTCCTCGACGCTTACACCGCCATCGGCGCCGCACCTCCGAAAGGTTTCAAATGGACATCGCACATCCTCCGCAAGGGTGCGGCCTCCGTTGCTTGCTGCATCGGGACCCCACTCCACGTCGTCAAGTACATGGGTGGCTGGGCCAAGAATATTTATGTCACAGAAGGAAAATACATCGACCCTACCATGACCCCGTCTCAAGCGGCGTGGCAGTACTTCGGCTGGCTCGTCCCAGCCAAACCGCTTCTTTAAGACTAGGTTGCGCAAGCCTCTGGCTCTTTAAGGTACTGGCAAAACGTGCCCTCCGGTAAATAGTCAGATTGTTTTAAATCTAGAGGTTTACAAAACCTACTGCTTACATATGTGACATAACGCACACATGGACGGTTAAGCGTTATTGTAAAAACAGTGCGTCTTGCCTTGCCCTCAAGGTAACCCTCGAGGACTGAGGAAACGCCTAGTGCAACGCCCAATGCCTTACCTTCAGCGACATTAGCTAACGGCAACCCTCAAGCCTCTGCAACCCCCGAGCACTTGCACTCTCTGCTTTGCGCTCGCTCATTTGGCTCGCGCAACCCACCCACCCAACCCATAATTAGGGCTAATCTTCCCCCAAGCCAGGCATGTGGTGGTCTTTTGACCAAATTATAAGCAAACTGACATATTTGGCAAAACGTGCCCTCGGGTAAATGATATATATGTGTAGCAGGTGGGTACGTGTAAAGGTACGGGTAATGGTGGTAATGAAGTGCTCCGTATGCTCCGGCCATCATCCGGCCAGAGATCAGAAATTGGCTTCTTAACCCGGGCTAACCAAGGTTTAGGTTAATAACCTAAGGTGAACCTGTTAAACCGTGCACACACGATCAGTAAGGAAGGTAACTAACGCATACGTAGTTACAGTCACAATCACGCAAAGGGACTGTCACAGAGACAACCAGCCCGAGGCGTGGTGTCGGGACAACAGAAGTGTTGGAGCAGAAGCCTAGCGACAGCTCTGTACCAGTACACACAGGTTATCGGTATGTCCGATCTAGACATGTACTAATCATATCTAGAATAGCTTACAGTAGCTATCTGCAACTAATAACTAGAAGGTATTACTTACAACACTTCCCCTGAAGGTAGCTACGGGATGAAGCGTTGCAGTGGGTCTTGTCCTCCAAGGATTGCACTTCGGTGTCTTGTGAGTGCTGGTCCTGGGAGGGGCTTGGTGAACATATCAGCCACCATCTGGTCAGTGGGGAGGTACCTCAACTTGATGGTTCCCTGCTCCACGTGGTCCTTGAGGAAGTGCCATTTCAGACCGATGTGTTTGGTCTTCTCGCTGACCAAGGCGTTCTGGGAGTACGCGATGGCGCTTTGGTTGTCCTCCCAGATGGTGGTGGTTTCGGTGATGGGGGCGTTAAAGATCTCCCCCAGGAGTTGTCG